>PVHY01001303.1:96134-165242 GCA_004024945.1 Uropsilus gracilis
TGAATGGTGACCAAGAACCTCAGGGCCTACCTAGTTTTCAGTGCTAGTTTCCAGAACTTTGCCAAGAGATTCTACACCTTCCATTCTTTGTTTCCAATTTAATTGCACACATATATCCTTGTATGTAGGTGTTTTCCAATACATTCACATTGCCATTATGTACATTTGACTTGAGTCATAAACAATACCTACCCATTTCTAAAAGTTAACACTCTAGAGAACCTGAACTGGACAGGAGAGAGAACCTTGCCTTCAGTTTCTGAACGAGACAACTGATATAGGAGAGTTCAAGTAACTTTCCCAACTGAAAATTTGAGTCTAGACAGGGTTAGGATTTGAACCCTGACTGGGTGACTTCTCACCTGCTCCATAATGCAATTTCACACCAAGGATTGTGAAATATGTTGATGCCTACATATAACCATCATTTTGAGAAGCTACTCCAAGACAAACCTTGAGCATATCAAAGAGAACATACTTCAAGACCTCCCAACATTTCACAGAGGAAAGACAAGTAAATTTTTAGTTCTAAACCAATGAATGAAATATAATGAGTTTAATAAGAATAACTTAGGAATATGATAAATGAGAATTTTGAGAAATGGTTAACTTTTATTTGCATTGTGATTTGTAGCTACAAATTACGTTGACAGGCAATATCTCTTTCAATATTCACACACAAAATAGTAATGGGGGCCATAATTAATACCCTGTCTAATGAGATGGAGAAAAAAATGTATTCAACAAAATTCATCCTTTGAAAGGCATTGTATTTTTAGGAAAAAAAAAAGATTTGAAAGGTGAGACAGAGAAACTTTCTGGATTTGGGGAGAAAGCTTGCCTCACACAAAAAAATATTTAGTTTTTGGGGAGGGAGCAAGAAAGGGAAAGGGAGTTGGGGAGTAGAAAATGGGTGGGAAATGTGGGATGGAGAGAGTATAGGGGATGCGGAGTGGGGATATAAGTGGCAGATTGATGGGCATCCAGTTACCCCCAAATTTGCACACTCTAAACATGTTTTATCATCTGCTACATAAAGATACAGCATTTTCTTAGTGTATAAGACCTTTCATAGAAAATAACTTTAATAGAATTAGTGTGCAAGAGAGAGAAGAAAACATAAAAGAATTAGTGTACAATAGAGAAAAAAGGATAATTCTTGACATTACAACACACAAAGTTATCCACGCCTTTGTAGGCAAATGCCCAGCCAGGGTTGGTTCAAAGTGGAGCTACTGAGACCCAAAATCTTGGCATAAGTCTATAGCACCTCCTGGCATGGAACCAGGGAAAGGGACACATAGGAAACCATAAGACACTGAGGAAAGGGACCAGACAAATTTAGAGCAAACTTAAAGTACAGATCAAGATGACCTCAGGCTGCCATTATCTGCACGGAACACATCCCCACGTTTCTTTCAAGTGTCCCTATGTGTTTTGACTCTACATGTCACCAAGTCCCTTGTGCAAGTGTCTTCATAGAGCTTTCTCTGCTCCATGTGCCTCCTTTGCCTTCTCTTTAAGTCTCCTCTTCCAAGTCCTTTCAGTTTACCTTCCCTGCTCAGTTCCATCCTTTATTAGGTGGGGCAGGGAATGTGAGACCTCCCCCTTTAAGATTACACTTTTACAATATGACTTCCCCAGTAACTTTTCTGTACAACAGTTTGCAGGCTTCCAGGCTTCCATGTTGTCCTTTCCTATGAACTGCTAAGGTATGAATCCATGGAACTTAGTTAAAAAAAAATTTATTGCTGAATTCAGCCTTAGATTGGGAGTTCCAAATCATCCCCCCCCCCCACCTGTCCAACAACCCTAATAAGGGAATGGGCCCCAAGGTTTCACTTTCACTCTTCCTACACCCTACCTTGACTTTCCCATACAGTCCACTGAGGAGTGTCTGTAATCATTCCCCCAGGGCTGGGAATAATACCTCTGTTTCAGCTTCTCCTGCAGTCTGTTGGTCTGGAGCCATTCCCCACCCAGTATACCCTGAGTTCTATTTAACAAATGTCCATTTAACAAAACATTAACACCTGTGCAGGTTAAACAATTCATCTAAGGTTAATAGATGATCAGTAAGCCTATCAGTTAGCAAGATAAGCTCAACTTACCCCTTTTGGTTGTCTGAAAACCTAGTTATGAGTCTGTCCACCCAGATTAAGTACCTGAATAATCTACACAAAACCCACAACTCAGTGTTGTCACACAAAAGACACAGATGTGTTTAGCCCTCCTTGCCAATGCTACAAGCATATTTTTCTTTGTCTGGTTCTGGTGGAAAATAGTGAGGATATTTTATTCAAACTATCCTAGTAGGGGAAAGAGATTGAATTCAACTCTAAACACAATGGGAACAAAAGGAGATTTATCACCAATGGAAGATCGAAGGATTGGATGGAAACTTTACTAAGGGAACTTGGTTAGGCATTAAGGGTGGCAGTGAGCGTTAAGAGGAATTTTATTAGAGATCAAGGGTATTGGAAGAGGAGCTTGAAGGACCATCAACCATCAAGGGTGGAGAGTATCTCGAGAAACTGACTTAGCAAAATTCTAGACTCAGCAAGTAAAGGACAAGCTTGAGTAAGAAAAGTGCTCCAAGGAACCTGACCAAGAATTGGTCAAAGAAGGAGTCCTTGTCATGAAGTCCTAATGGCCATCAAACTCCCCTTGGTTCTCTCCAATGGAGACAACTTTTCTCCTTTTTCCACATCTCTTCCTCTGGGCCACAAATGTCTGCAACCCGGAGTGATCACTTCCTTTGGCAACTGATCCATTTGTCCTGGGCTGATCCCAGGCTAAGGAGATGAGGATTGGAGAAAGGAGAGTAGGAGTGGGTGGTGGTTGCTGGTGCTCAAGGAGAGGGTAGGATTAGATGGGAATTGCATCATGTAGCATAAGATTCTTGGTTCTGGGAAAGCACTTTCTGAGTTTTGAGTATCTGGGATTTTACTCTGGACTTGAAAATTGCCTGCATCCTCCCAGGATATCTCCTTATTGAAAAGACAGTGTCTGCAATGATTCTGCAGAAACTTTTTTCTAATACAAAGTCCTATAGTGTTTACCTGCATATTTATACAAAGTCATAACCTGGGAGAGAAAACTGCTACTGTCCTGCAGGTCTAGATATGCTGACTGTGTGGGTAATGGTAAAAATCGGTATTCTGGTCTCTTTTGGGGATCATTACTATGACTTTAAAATTCAAGACATATCGCTTTCCCAGAACAGGCAGCCTGAGCGTAGACACAAAGTCTTCAGGTGATTAATGATTAGAATCCCTTAAGAGTGAGCAGTGGAGGAGCCAGACAAAATGGAATTAAAATGTTGCATGCCTCCTAACCTTCCCTCTATGCCTCAGAAACTCCCTTCACATTAGTCATTTATTGTATCCTCTTAAAAACCAGTTACATTTCCAAATATCTGCAAGTTTAGTGAGGTTCTTGATTGAGGTAGGGTTTCTTTCCTTTCTCGGTCCTAAATGATGATTGCTTTAAAATTTAATATTCCCTTGGGTATTTTTCTTAACAGGAAATAGAGATATGAATATGTAGTCCCTAAGAATACTGTAAGAATGAACAGAATAACATATATGGTCCTCCTAGCAGCACATAATAGGTCCTTAGTAATAGTAGGTGATACTAAAATTATTATGCAAGATGATTAGTTGTTTTTTGATCTACCTAGAATTAGTTCCTATAAATGAATAGTTTCTATAGTTCTTATAGCAATTCCTTTGGGGTCCCATACTCATCCCCCACTCTGAATGTCAATGGTTTAGATCACATTGAGAATAGCATACTTCAGCAAACAGTAATAATCACAACTCATTTTCCAGAGCTTTACCCCATGCCAGCCATTTCTCAAAATATTTTACATGAATTGTCTTGCGACCCACAAGAGTTCTTCAAAGGAACACACTGATGAAGGTTAGCAAAATGGGTATTCATTGGACCTCCAAATAGCATGGCTTAAGGGACACAAAAGCTTACTTCTCCTGTAGTGGTCTTGATGAAAGGGGTTGGGGAAGTTGGGCCAGTTCTGCTCTGTGTGGACAGCCAGGGAAACTGTTCTTTCCACCAGTCATTCTTAGGATATAGTCCCATCTGCAATGGCAAAACTGGATATCACCTCTACTTATGTTTAGTCATTTGGGTGGGGATAATAAGCACAGGACTATGGGGGTAGCATGATACTCCAGACAGTAAAGGCTTTTAAAAGATTCCACTTTCCACATGTACAAGGGAGTACAAAGCATACTTTTAATATAAAGGAACTTTAATTGGTATGTGTTTGAGTGGTAGAGAGGAGAGGAGGGGAAGAGATGGAAAAGGTATAAAAGGAGGAAGGGAAGGGAGGGGAGAGAAGGAAGAGGAGGACAAAGGATTTCAATAAACAGATTTTTAATAAAACTCCAAAAATTACCCCACAGGTAAATGCCCCAGCAAATAGGTTTGACCCAAAGTGGGTTCACTGAGGTAAAAAACATGCTACAAGTCTAATATAACTTCTGGTGGAGAACCATAAGTAGGTGATTGGGCAGTTACCAGAAGTTGGGCTGGGGGAGAACCCAGATTCAAAATGTTCTGTATATCTACCACAAGGTCAAGATAACAGCCATCATTGCTTCTCCCAAAATGCTAAATTCCCAAAGCAGACTCTGTATGTGTCTCTCACCTACATTTCTCCTTCCTCCATTTCACTTCCATTAATGTATCTCCCTGCTCCTTCCTAGCAGCTTCATATTCAGGAAGTTCATGTCAAGGCATGTTGAGAGCTGCAATCCAAGGTGGTTGCATGTAAGTGGGGGCAGGGAAAATGACACCCTTGTCTGCGGCTGCTGTACTGTGACACTTCTTTTGCACAGATTCATTCAGTAACATAAAGAACATGGAGAAGATCTAGCTGACAGCTTAGTACTCAGATCTGAAAGAGGCTCACATATCTTCCATTACCTTCTGTTAGAAATTAATCACATGGACACACATGACCCTACAGGATGCTGGGAAATACATTCTAGCTGTACACCGCCTTTTCATTGATGAAGGAACTAGATTTCAACAGGCACAAGTAACTACAAGTATTAGAAGAAACAAAGGTAATGCAGTTAACCAATTATTACTATTTTATGGGGTAAAAAACAGCTTTATAAACAGGCAAAATGCTGGTATCCCACCCACAAACCTAATCCTCCAAGACATTACTAATTTGTACCTTCTGAAAGTGAGTTCCTAGTCACAGCAACAAAGTTGGAAGCTCAGAGAGTTCATAGCCCCAGAATGCTTCAAACAGTATAAGAGTATACAGTATACAGTATACAGTAATACAGTATAAGAGTTAGCGTATAAATGACCTAATATTCTCCTCCATGGCACAGTTGCCATGCGGGTTCCCAAATCAAAGAGGTCCAAAATAGCTCTCAACTGTCTACAACAGTAATCCACTTATTTACACATTCTTCATCAAATTCCTTTCCTTCTTCCTCTTATTTCCCCCTTCCCACAGAGGCTTCATGAGATTACTTTCTAGACAAGCTGCTTGCATCTAAATCCCTTTCTCAGCTCCTATGTCTGGGAATTGAAAATAATAAATTCATATTGCTAGTAAATGTGAAGGTCAGGATTTGAGCTTGGCTGGCTGCATGCAGACCTGCCTTCTTCATCACCTGGCAAACATTTGAATCCTGAATGTGAGATCTGTGTCTTGCCCATGACTTTATCTACTGATGGTGGTGTGAAGCCTGACACAGAGGGGCTGGCATGGAAGGACAGAAGCCTGGGTGTGCGCTCTCTGTGTGACAGGCCGATGCTCGTTACTTGAAACACTTACTACACATCTTCCCCCAACCCTCAGCTATCAGCTGATCTGTCCTTACTAATTCTCACATTTCACACAGTGCCTGAATCAGAGAACACACTCAGAGAAAAAGAACATTAAATGACTAATTGGATGGATTAATTAATGATACTTATGAAGCAGGTGATAATCTTCTTTCCTCTTGAAGAGATAAACTCAAAGACATTAATAACATTTCAATTCAATAAACAGTTCTGGGTAAACTAGATCAAGACATGCAAAAAAAAAAAATGGACCAGGACAACTCCCTCACACCTTGCATAAAAGAACAACTCAAAATGGATAAAAGACTTGGATGTAAGACCTAAAAACATAAAATACATACAGGAAAACCTGGGAAAAACCCTCCATAAATTCAGAAACCCATTTCTGGACACATCTACAGCTGACAAAAAAATGAAGGAAAAAAATATAAGATGGGACTACATCAACTAAAAAGCTTCTGTATAGCAAAAGAGACAATAGACAAAACAAAAAGAAATCCAATTGAAAGGGAGGAAAATTTTGCTCTGCATACAAGTGATAAGGGTTTGATAATGATCCACAAAGAACTCAACAAAACTTAGCAAAAACAAAGTAAAAAGCCCAGCTAATAAATGGGGAGAACTAAAAAGACACCCCACCAAAGAGGAAATACAGATGGCCAATAGGCATATGAAAGAATGTTCCACATCACTAATAATCAGAAAAAAATGCAAATCAAAGCCACATTGAGATACCATCTTACACCAGTAAGAATGGCCCATATTAAAAAAAAAAAAAAAAAAGGTAAGTGTTGGCACGGATGTGGAGAAAAAGGGCCACTCTTACACTGCTGTTGGGAGTACAAACTGGTCCAGCCCTATGGAAGGCAGTGTGGAGAACCCTCAAACAACTGAAAGTGGAACTTCCATTCAACCCAGCAATCCCACTACTGGGAATCTACCCAAAGGATACAGAATCACTAATAAAAAAGGACACCTGTACTTGCATATTTATTGCAGCACTATTTACAGTTACCAAGATATGGAAAAAAAACCAAATGCCCAAAACTGATTGGTTGAAAAAGATGTGATATATTTACACAATGGAATATTATGCATCAATCAAAGAAGACAAACTTACGTCATTTGCAGCACATGGATGGAGCCAGAAGGAATCATCTTACCAGAAATTAGCCAGAAAAAAAAAGAGAGAGAAATATGGGATGGTCTCACTTATATGAGGGATACAGGGAAAACAAACAAACGGACAAGAGAAAATTAAGACTGCCAACAGAACTGAAGCATAGATCAAGGGAGGGAGAGGAGAGTAAAGTTGGGGGAGGGGGAGGGCATAAGAGGGATAAAGCACATTAGTGATAAGGTGATGAGAGAAGAAGCGGATAAACAAAGATGTAGTATTTATGTATTTGTTTGTGTATATATATATATATATATATATATGTATGTGTGTGTGTAATCAAAAAATAAATAATTATTTTAAAAATAAATAACATTTCAAGATAATAGGTGAGAACCATATGGAGTGTTTGCTGTAAGGCTGGCTCTGCTCTGAGTCCTTCGCTTAGACTACCTAGTTCATCCCATGTGAGCATCACATTTCTGATGAGGAACTGGGGACCCAAGGGCTTAAGCAGCAAAGAGGCAATCACTCAGCTAATGGGAGACAATGCCTCAATTTGAAACCAAAGCTGTTCATCTACTCCTTTTATGTTTTTGT
Organism: Uropsilus gracilis; assembly: GCA_004024945.1. NCBI lineage: Eukaryota > Metazoa > Chordata > Mammalia > Eulipotyphla > Talpidae > Uropsilus > Uropsilus gracilis. Next base: position 103,687 of record PVHY01001303.1, read on the forward strand.
TTGTTTGTTTATTGCAGAAATACACAGTCATACCGTCATACCTATTTCTGGTAATGTGTAATAATTGGCAATAACCACAGCTTATAGTTAATTGGCATGACTGTACTAAATGCTGTTTCATATCTCACTTTCACCCTTGTGATAATCCTATGAGTTGGATACTGGAATTGGAATTTGCACCCCTCCTTCACCCCTGGTTCTTCATACTGCCTCTAGCTTATTTACATGGAGCGAAATGATCCCATAACTTGGAAGATTCACTGCCACTCTGTTCTAATTCCATTGTTGTCATTGAGAGATACGCACTTAGTATGAATAACTGCATATGTATTAGGTGGTCTTACCCTCTGGCTGCCACTTTTAGGGTCTTCTTTTAAAATATTATTGTCTTTGGTGATTGGCAGTTTGATTACAGTTATGTTATTTTTTAGTTATTTTTCTTGCTTGGGATCTATCATGTTTCTGGAATAAAAGGAAACATATTTATGACCACTTTGGAAAATTCTTCACCATTGTCTTTTAACATTTGCTCTCTTTAATTATTTCTTTTTATTTTTTTCTGAAACACTAATACCTATGTTAAAGTTTCCCATACTAGCATTCATTTATTGTTATGTCCCTCCTATTTTCTCTTTTTGTCTCTATTACATTATAGGTAATGCAATCAAGTTGATATTGTGATTCATTCATTCCTAATAATAATTGACTCTTTTCAAAACTGGTTCATTGATTCTTTAAAGTGTACTTTGGTTTGTTCTTTGATTTACAATTGATGTTTAATTTTAAGATATATTGTTCATATTCCCTTGGTTCTTTTTAAAACTTATGTGACTCTATCCCTGGCTCATTTTGTGGTTTCCTCTTATTTCTTAAGTATTTCAGTTGCCACTTTTCATCTTTTATATCTGATAATTCAAATATAGCAATGGTAGATGGATTTGATTCTGCTGTTTGTAACTGTTGCTAGCCCCAATGCTGGTAGTTTGCTTCTTTGGGTTTTTTATATTCTATAATTCTAATTTTCAGCACATGTTTGAATTATTGGTACTCATTTTTTATAATTTTTTTTGTGTTTGTTTCTGCAAGGTTTCAGAAGTGTTAGCAATTCAGAGTCACATTAGATTAATTTATTAAGAAGTCCTGCAAGTTTAAAATTCAGCTCTCAAAAAGGTGTGTCTGTAGTTACCAGGTCCCCAGATTCCTCTTTGTTTTGGTCATTGCTGTGGTCTTTGCTTCCTTACATATTCAGTTATAAATTTTAAAGAATATAGTATTTTTATACTGTATCAGTATTGTGTGGCAAAGAGATAGAAAAGATATGCTTTCTGATATATTGCTGGACACATAATTGAGTTAAACTCCATAGATAATACATCAAATTCAACCCTTTTCCAAAGGCACTGAGGTGGGTGACCTGTTCCTTCAGACTGGATTTCCACTCTCCACTTGGCAACAAAAGCAGATATACGACTCAAAGGTGGGTGGTATGACATCAATAGAAAGATGAAATCCTTTTCTTTGGTTTTATGTAGGAAATATGTCCACCAGTTAACCCTAGAAGCATGAACTGGGCCGTATCATGTGCTTGACATCCCCCAGTTGATAGCTTTGCTGACAGCCTGGTAATATACCTAGTCTTCTCCAAGTTGCCAACCAACCTTACCCTCTAGAGCCTTCTTGGTGCCAGAATGGTATCCTGACTTCAGTCCTCTTCCCTATTATTTCTTCCAGACTAAATACCACCTCCTGCACAAAGTCTCTCTTAATTTTATTCCCTTCTCTCTACTACTGGTCACAACTCGAATAAAAACTAGAATTTGTCACCCCAAAATATGCCTCTTTGACATAAAGATTACTTTGAACTGAAGTGCAACTAAGAAGCAGCAAGCATGGGAGTAGTACTTTCTGTTCTCCTCTGCTTGAAGACATGCCATACATTCTCTTTTCACTGGAGATACTCATATAGCATGAAGTATAAGAAGCTGCAAACCTTGCTCCATTCACCTCCTCCCATATATTTCTGTTCTCACAGTTTGTCACACTTGGAAGCCTGAACATGTTTTCCATTGGCCTATTATTCCACTACAGATTTACTGTTCTTTGTTGGAGACGCCGTTTAAGTTGAAATTCAAGTTTACTGCTGTGAGTGGAATTCCCTTGCACGAAGCACACTGTATTCTGTAAAAGTCTTTCTTCTCTTGTTGATCTTTCTTTTTGCTGGTGATCCCCAGATGAAAACTTAGGATAGACTGAGGAAACTTTTGCTTTCCTTATATCCATCATACTGTGCTGTTATTTAGCTCCTAAACACCTGTTATTTTATTATTATTTTTGCTTAAATACCCTTACCAAACTAGGAATTACTCAATGACCACATTCATGTATGCATTCATTTATGTTTACTGAGTCCCTAGTAAGGTTGCTTAAGTTTTTTTTGTTAACTCATTTATTTATTCAGTTAATAGATATTGGACAGCAGCCCAGGCTGCTGAATCAAAGAATTAAAGAGAATTCTTTCTCTAACTCATCCATAGCAATTTGTCCATTTGTGGTTATGGTACTTAGAATTTACGAAGTAAATATTTGATCATGGCTTCATACTGTCAATCTGACTATTCTTCCAGGACAATGGAGGAACACTAGCTAATTTATTTTGGGTCCAAATTATCTAGTCCAAGGGTTGGCAAACAGGTCTTGTGCTAAATTTGGCTTTTTATATGACCTGCACAACAAAGAACATTTTTGGCAGCTTAGAAAGTTTAAAGAATAGTAAAAGAGGAATATTCTGCAACACATGAAAATGGAAATTATAGAGTACAATAGTTAGTATCCATAAATAAAGTTTTGTTGGAAAACAAGCTCTTACTTATTTACAAATTAACAACAGAGTTGAGTAGCTGCAAAAGTGACCATCTGGCCACAGAGCTAAAAATATTTACTGTTTTGCTATTTACAAAAAACATGTGCAGACTGACCACCTAATCTAGCATTTTAGCCTCTTTTGAACAAATTATGCCAATATGAACTCCAAGGGCACTTGAGGTCTTAACTAAAAGAAAGAGAAGGAGAAAATGCTTTGAAACATTGTGAACTATACACTTTATCTTTCGGGTGTGTCCTGAGTTGCCTGTACTAATGGGATTTTTGGAGTGGAACCAGAAACACTATATAAAGGCTTGGGTCTAGCTCATTTTTTCCACAGAAAGCAAGCTAAGCTTTTGCCTGTCGCCATTGCCATGTCATTACAGAAGAACTTTAAGAAGGTCTGATACCACTGTAGAACACTAGTTGCTGAGGGAACTTTATGGTTGAAGGGAAAAGGAAGGGCATGGTTACTGAACGGATAAGGACAAGACTGGAAAAAGGGAGGGAAAGAAAGGAAGTAGGAATCCTCATAGACTCTCTTAAAAATGTGAATATTTGGTGAATGATTATATTTTTAGTCAATCTACCGTCTCTTTTAAAAACATTCAGTACCTTCCTATTTGTCAACATTTCAAATTCTGTGCCTTATACAACCCTTTGTGGTCATGCAGGTCAGCCACGTATTCTAATGGAGGGTGGTAACAATTTCTTTACGTTTAAGAGGCTGGAGGAAGAGACTATAGGATCTTTAAAGAAAACCAAGAAAAGAACTGCACTGGGAAACTGAGTCTAAGATTTCTTGCAAAAGAAAAAGTGCAAGACCAGTGGCCAAGATTAAGTACAGGCAGGAAGGAACTTTTTTGCCAGTTTCCAGAGAACAAATCCCTGGAGTATATCAACAACCATGATTGGATCATCCAAATGGGCCACCACTCTGCCATTACTTCTCATTTTAGAAATGTCACCCTACATCTTCATGAGAGGGACATTTGTCACCTTCTGTGCCTCAGAGACACCTGTTTTTGGTTCCCTGCAGTCTCCTTTGACCACCTGGCTTGGACACAGCAGAATTCTAGGTTGTGTTATCCAGGAAACCAAAATTCATGCACTAATTGTATGTGGATATCCCTGGGATTACACCCGTATTGTAGAAAGAAGAGAAGGAAATGGCCTGGGTAGAAGGACGAGGGACATTTGATGCAGTCTTAAAGAAGCTCAGCTTATCCAAGGTGGTTCTGCAGCTGGGATGACTCTCATAAATGTCCCAGTTTGGAGAAAGAGGCTCAGGCAATCATGTGCCTGTATCATCCAGTCATTGCAGAGACAGCCCTGGGAAGGATGTATGATCCTACATATGAAGTTTTCTTCAAGTCAGGAAGTCTGATGTGGTCTGATAGCTGAGTTTCCTTGACTGGCAGGTTGAGTCCTTTGATTCTAAAGTGTTTCTAGGCCATATGTCATAGTGTCCCATGAGATGGAGAAGGGCAAACTAGTGTGTCCTGCACAAAGGGCAGACACACTCTGTTACATTGTAATGTGAAAGATGGAGGATCTAAGCTGGAGTAAGGAAATCTCTATTGGAAAAACAACTCCTTGAGAATCTTTGGCCAAAGAAGTGATGTTTGTTTTATCACAGACTCATTGTTGGGGTTCATAATATACCTTGAGTAATAACTGAAACTGCCTCTCAGATAATGGAAGCTGTGCTTTCAAAAAGAGTAGGATTTGTATAAAGAAAAAAAAAAAACATGCACATACAGAGCTGCAATGGCTTTTACATTTGGAGCTCAGCCCAATTCCCGAGTAGCAGAATCTTTATTTTTACTCCTACCTTAAAGAAGATTCAGATTCTGGATGTTTGTTCATCTCCCTCAGGTCACAAGCAGATGTGTCACCTAATCTGTGAGTTGAGTCCTTCAAAATATTTGCACCCAGGGGTTCCTTTTAGCAGGGGCTAAAAACCCAGGAGATAAAGTATCACAGGGTTTTCCTTGATTTCTTCTTGATTTGGAATTAATGAGTTCATATGTAAAATTGTGTTCTAGAAAACCAAACGATCAAGGTGTATGTATGTGTGTGTGCACACATGCAGAAAAGAGGCTCTGGGGCTGCTAAACTGCAAGGAGAGGACGTCTTTGCCTCTCACCTCAGAGATTCTGAGATCCCAAGAATGACATCATGGCCATGATAGGAATGACCGCACTCCAACTCCTGATTCACAGACTATCCTTTCTATTGGTATAATCTCGTGTTAATGTTCTAAAATATGGGAGCACATTTTAGAGCAAGGGAGCAAGAAGAGATAAAAGGAAAACAAGGTTAAATGAGGAGACAAAGAGATTTTCCACTTCAATCTTTGAGCTGTGAGCTCACCATACTCCTTTTGCCAAATGGTATGAAATGTGGTTCCTAATCAGAGGATTGTGTGTGTCACTCAGACATTGTTCCTGCTCATTGTTCCAGCTCCAAAAAGGAGCTGCCAGGCATCAGAAGAGAATAAGTGTACCTAGCATAGGCATAGGCATAGGAATGAGAAAATCAATGTTGAGATGTCAGCAAAAGTAAGAACAGGTGGTCAAGGTCAGTGAATAGTAATACTGTGAGCAGAAGCCAAGTCAGTTCAATCAAGGGTAAAACGAAGCAATTCACTGACATGCTTCTCTCTTCTCCCTGGGACAATACAGGTCTGGGTTGGTGGACATTATCAGACAGGCTCATTCAAGAAAATCTCCTGTTTTTTTTTTTTCTTCTGTCTTTCATCTTCTTTACAAAGAATGCCTTGAGACATGGGTTGAGTCCAGAGCTTGCAACTGCTATACTAGACTAAGGTACATGTGGCCTCAGAACTACTGTGGTAAGAGAGTTCAGTTGCTCTCTCTTCACTCACTTGATTATGAACCCCTGACCAGAGCTGCTGAACCAGCCTCATTCCTTTCCTCCAATCTCAATTCCTGGAAGAAAATTCAAGTACTATTTATTTTCTTTGACCAAGTAAGAGGTTATTAAGAAGATTTTGATGTGTTTTTATTGGGACAGTGAATGCCATTTGTTGGCATTTTTCTAAAACTAAAATAATGCTCCTCGAGAAATATTTATTCCTCTAGCAATGCCTCATGTGGTCATTCTTAGTCTTTGCCTATCAATTCCAGTGAAATCAATATTACATTATGGTTAGAATCAGAAGAGCTGGATTGTGTGACCTTGGGCAAGTCATTTAATCTCCCTGCCACAATCTATGTGAACAAATTGAAAGTAATTCTAGCCACTTCAAGAAGGGAGAGTAAGATTAATGACAGCAAGTTCTTTTTAGATCATTGTTGTTGTGGCTGTTTCTCTCACTCCCGTTTTTTTTTTTTGTTTGTTTGTTTTGTTTTGTTTTGGTTTTGTTTTTGTTTTGTGTGTGTGTACATGCATGTGTATGTATGATTTTTATGTTTTACTTTCTTTAGCACCTAAATTCAGTCACCCATGTTGTGACACAAAAACAGCTAATTCCTAATGCAAGAAGGCCATGGTTCAACATGGTTGTCTTCTGCATATCTAGACAAAATTAGCATTTTTATGTGAAGTGCCTTCTATTTTCCCTTTGTGGAAGGAAGAGTGAGGAAACAGAAAAGTCCATTTGGGAAAGAACCACTGAAAATACATTACTCTCTTCACCCTGTTTGATTTCTTCTTCTCGGGCATCCTATTTCCTTAACCTCGCTTTACCTGAGTCACGATTTTCACCTCTCATCATTGACCTAGCTCTTCCAGTGTGGACCTATATATTTCCTCCAGGATATACCAAAAGTATTTGTCCTTCACCTACGCAGGCTGTGACTTGAGGGGGCAAATCAATGCTTTCTAAGCCCCTGAATGAGAATGCTGTCACCTAAGCAAGTCTTCACTAAACATCCAGACTCTCCTCTACTTTTTGCTATCAGACTTTTTGAGAGACCATTCTGTTATTCATAACTTCCCTTCCTAAGCCATGATTATCCAGCTACTTCCTCATCTCTCTTTTCAAACATCTCTTTCTACATCTTTATTCTGGGACCTCCCCAGTGAACAACCCTGAGGAGTAGCTGAAACTGGGTCTTGAGACCTTCCTCTGCTCCATTGTCAATTGTGTTTCTAAATCAACAAGACACTCCATTTTCTTGGCTTCAATTACCGCTTATACATGGGTGATTCTTCTGTCTATGGTTTTAAATAATCCCCAGCCCCAGTTCACCATTTGTTTTAAAGTATCCTTTCCTACCATTTTTCAGTCTGAGAGGATGTACTGTATTGAGGTTAGACATGGACACTTTGGAATATTGCAAAGAAGGGTCTGGGTTTTATTCAGTGAAGGTAGTTGATTAAAGATATTTCTTTTTCTCATGATCTAGAAGAATGGATTGCTATCTTTCCATAATATGGAGGTGGGATTGAGGCCAGGAGGCTGAGGTATCCTCAGCAACTCTTTATCTCCAGCTATTTCCTGTTCTGTAATCATCAAATTCCCACTCAATCCAAATTTCAATGCCTGCCTTTTAGAAGGCAAGTTCAAAACAATGTGTTATACTCGATTGTCCCTCTTCTCTGCCCAACATGGCCAATGCCATTATGAATTACTAAGTCTTCCACTGTTACCTCCTTTGAATCTGTTAAGTCTCTTCTAATTATTTTACCATTTTTGCCTTTTTTAGTTTCCAACTATTACCTTGTATTAGACTTAAAACCATCCAACTCATTCAGTTATTTTATGTTCTAGTAACATCTACAAGTCTTATGATACAGGTCAGAACAAACCTTTCTCCTCCTCAGACAACCTAACAGATACCTATTCCCACCAAAAAACTCTGAACTTCTTTGCTCCCAAATATCACCTGTATATTTTTAATACCTTGTTTTTGCTCAATCCATTTATCAACTTACTAGTGAGTCATTACTAGTAAGTCAAACAATCAGTTCTCTGATTTTCTTAATTGGTCAAACAAGTCCTTTTTTCTAGTATTCTAAGCTATACAGCTACCACAATCCTTCCCGTTGCATTCCATATCTCCAAGGTTTCTTTATAAAGATGACATCTTTCAAGATTCAGTGCCTCATCTTTGGTCTTCCCTAGTGTTTTGTGCATTAAAAATATTTTTGGTTTCTTCCATGAGAACTAGGGCATTTTAGGAGATGAAATTTTTCCTCAATGATGGGAGGGTGAGTCCTCATGAAAAGGGACCCATAAACTTCAGATCTCTTTTGTGGGCTTTCCATTTGACTGACTTCTGGACGCCCTGCCTTGGAATGTAATGGGTTTCAATGCATGGGTTGGCCAGTAGTTGTCTCTTTCAATTCAGCCTCATCAGTTTCTGAGATCATAAAAGTTCCGCTGAGATTCTGGTAATAAAACCTGAATTTTCAGGGCTATTATAAAATTCATATTTTCTGTGTCTTTTGGGATATTTTGTTTGGAATTTGAGAGGAACTGCACACAGCACAACTAACTAGTTGTTATTTTAAAACAAATCCATTTGTAGCCATGTAAAAGCTCATGACAAACATGCTCAGAAGAAAAATACTGATGATGTGAAGTGAGCTAACTAAGCCAGAACAAGGTTCAAGGCTATGCTGCAGCATATGTGAATTATGTATCTGCCTCCTGCTGGCCAGGCTAACATCCTCTTGTTCTTTAACCCAAGCTGCTCTCTCTGCATATCTCTCTGCCATATCTTCTCATTCTAGAGCCTACACTATCCTTCATGACTCAGCTTAAAAGTCACTTGTCAGTCAACCTCCCAGTAAGTATGTCATTAGATTCCTTTGCTGTGCTTTTTTCTAGAATCCTATTTCATTCCTGGTGTTTTTCACACCCTGAAGTTATATGTTTGTTCATTGGAATACTATTTGTTACTTACTTTCACTTTATAACTGCATGGAGTAACTGCTCTAACTCAGCAGAACCAAGATCTGCTACATCTGAATGATATATCAAAGTTTTAGCATTTTCTTGCATGTATTAAGATGGGAAATCAAATCTTGCTGTTGAATAACTTTTGAGTACAAAAGGATTGAGAATGAAAATAGCTTCTGTTTTATATAGTTTTATAATCTTTATAGAAAGCATCATATAATTTTTGTGACTTTGTATACTCTCACAAACAATACTTTTGAAACACTGGTCACTTTATGAGGCGATGCTACTATATCTTCCAGATCTGTCCTGCTTCTACTACGGCAGTCTTTCAATTATTTCTATAGAAAAAATATGCTGCTGACAAGCTATCCAAAGAATAAGCAGCTCAGAGCAGGTATAAAGCCAGATTTAATCTATTGTTATTTAGAAATAATTTCAAGAAATCCATAGTGAAAACCAATTCCAAAGATGGAGATTGTTATGATTTAATGAACACATATTAAAGCAAACATATGTCAAATCTTGATGGTGCCTTTCCCAAGTGAGAATTTAAACACATCAGAGATGGTTAACCATTTATCATTTCAGGCAACAAATGTGCATTATTCAGCATGTAGTGGCTTTGATTCTGAAACATGCAAATGTTTTTAGTTCTAACAAATTGAGTTTTGTTGGAAATTGCTCTAGAGTAGTTAGTTTTCTATTTAAAGAAATCCAATAGACAAGGCTTTGTAAGTAAGGAGTCTTTTATAACATGAATAATATCCTTTCATTTGTTTCATTTGCTTGTAATTATTTGGTTATTGGATTTTCTTGAAGGAGGACTCATATGCAGAAAGCAGTCCCATCATGAAGTAAACAATCTCTTAGGAAACTTGCTAATTCAGCCCAAACCCTAGGCAAATATAATTCTGTTTTGTGCCTTTATAAGCAGGAAGGAGAAAGAACACAGTCTGGAAACTACTAAGACTTAGAGTTTATTTTCTCCTTTAAAAATTAAAAACAAAACAAACATGTCTAATCTAAGTTATTCAAATCCAGATGATCAGAGGTGAGAATAGTGGTGTCGTGGAGATAGGAGTCCAGGGCTGAAATGTTCCCTAGTAGACAAGTCAGTTACTGAGATGCTACCCTGCTGCCTTGTACACAGATACTGTGGTCTGAAAGGCCTGGCGAGGCTTTCATGTCCTAGGTATTCGAGCTATTCATGACTACATAAAGGAGAACACACAATGACAGAGGTTTGTAGTATAGATGAATGAGTTATTATAAAGGCCCTGGTTACCTGGCATGCATAAACCCTCAAAAACAACAACACAGTGGCTATTAAGGTAATGCATTCCTATGAACACTTATCTCAATAATGTCATCTTACACAGCTGTTTCTTTGCTTAAGGAAGGATCCATAATACTTGAAGTGGGGAGAAACAACCAGTGAAAAGAGATAAATGTTTTGCAATTATTGCATAATATTTTCATTATTAAAATGTAGATATTTCATAACTCCGAGACTCTAAAAGACAGAGTGACTACCAGAGAGAAGGGCTTAGGTGAGGATGTGAGAAAGGGTCTTGGTACTAGGGTTTTAGATGGAGGAGGGTGTGTGAAAATGTATGCTTGCTGAAGATGAAGTTTATTCCCACAATCACAGTTATGTAAACAAATGGCAAATTGATTGCTAGAAGTCCACTACCAAGTCACTAAAAATTGTTTGCAAAGTACGGTAAGAACTAGGCAAACTGAGATGGAAAAAAGGGTGTTTTAAAGAAGATGAATAAATGATTGGACATTTGTTTATGTAGAGAGACAGAATGTGTCTGTGAATGATTTTCTTACAAAGAAATGTTAGCATGGTAGATGAGCATCAATATTCTACCTGGCCATGTTTGTGGGGGTGAACCTCGATGTTACTAAACCTGCTTGAGAGTACCTGTGGTCAGAGAAACTCATTGTTTTCCAGGTGGTTCTAATTGAGAGGAAAAGAACAAAACCCCAAATACAATTTGTTGTTCAGTTAGATGCTACCTTTTAATTTTTTGGTAAAAAAATTATTTGAATGTGTACTTTTTTCCTAGCAAAACCATGTTCTTCTAGCTGTCTCTTTCAGCTGACAGGACAAATTTCCCAGATAGGACAACGTGCTTGTCTCAAACCAATGGCAGTAAACAAGTAGCAATTTCTTCCCTGGTTCTTTTTTTCACTCTGATTAGTAATTTCTTCAGGAGGTAGCCCTAAATATTAAGCCATTTCTAAGAAAACCACCAAGCTGTTAATGAAGTAAATATCTGTTTAATTTACAAACATCAGTAGTATAACTGATATTAGTCTGGAGAAAGACAAAGCACACTGAATTAGACATGGACATCTAATTTCCCTTTTAAAAAAGCTCTTGGAAAGACACGTTTCCATCTTTACAGGGTACCCTGGGATTTTAATGAGGGAAGAGCACAGTCCACTACAAATCATTATTAATTCTACATTGTCGTTTAGCAGCAAACATGTTAACATAGGAACATTAAGGTAATAAAGGCGCTTTATTGTTTGGGGGGAAAATATCACAGTTCTTGACATTACAACCTTTTCTTTTCCCTCCCCACCCCCAAAGGGCAAAAATGTCAGACATATCAATTTATAAAGATCTACTCTCTAGTGTTGATGCTGCACACCATTTCTGTTCTGTGGGAACACATGGCAGAGGGGTCACTTCTTACTGTACAACGAGGAGCACAGACTTTATTGCCTCTCTGCCTCAGTCCCAGAAGAAGCCAGTAGGTCAGTGATGCCAGTGGTCAGATGTCAAAGTAAACAAACAGACCAACACATATTTATCCCAAGATAACACCCTATGTTAGTACTATTGCCAACCACCTCCCCCCCAAAAAAATCCTGATTTTTCAGTTTGAAAAATGTACAAAAATATCAGGACAATTATAAATTAATATATATTAAAGCATCAAGAAACAGCAAAAAGATGGCCTAAAATGTTAAGTACAACGTACTTTGATACAATAAATATTTCTCATTGAAACTGAATACTGTATAGGGTTGTTTAGAACTCATAAAAACAAAAATTCATATTATTACTAATTTATTTATCAATAATCTATTGGTTCTTTATCATCTCCTTTATCATTTATATTACAAAAAAATTAATACTGGGAAATGGTAGATAAACACTTTTGTGTGCTTCTGCTCACTGGCCGGCATTTGTAAAGAAGATAATTTTGATATCAGCAGCCCATTCCGCCCCGGAATGGAAGAACCCAGGACAGCTTCTACTCATTGGCTTTGCGTGTGAATTCCGGGGTGCCATACCTCTGCTTTCACCCACACGTGCGCTCCAGCTGTCCTGGTGAAAGCATAGACTGAACCAGGGAGTGTGGATTTCCTCCCTGAGCCATTACCCTCAGGCACGGTAGCTGTTCCTCTGGCGGATGTGCTTCTGCTCGTCTCCGGCATGTTATACAAGGATGGATCCAAACTGGATGGTTCTCATCGAGTTCCAATGCCTCCAGCTCTATCTTTCTTCATCCTTCTCCAGCGGAGGAGAAGACTGAGTTCAAACATTTCTCTTTTATTTTTTCCAAATGCAGAAAAAAGTCTCTATTCTCATAATAAAAATAAGTCTGTTCTGTATTTTACAATATATTTCAAATATTTCCACTAGGAAGCACTCATTCGTCCACCAGGGTCAAGAAGTATACATTTTCCAAAGCCCAAGCTGCCCTGGCATGGGAGATACATTTAGGAGGCGCACTTGGTGCAGCCACATTTCACCACCTTCTCGACCTCGTCCACGAACGAGGAGCCGTCCGTGCACTCGAAGGAGTATTTCCTCCGCTTGCTTCGCAGGGGCCCGCAGCACTGCCCTCCCGTGCACCCGCCCCTGCACTCCAGGCGGGACACCTTCTTGGTCGTCTGGCAGGCGGCGTAGCCCTGCTGCTTTTGGTAATAATCTCTTATCCGTTCCCCTTGACAGGAGATTTCTAGAAAAGAATAAAAAGCACAAGCACTTGAAGCACAGTCGCTGGAAGTTCGGGGCTTCCCGTTGGAACTGCGCTCTATGTTCAGGGTTATGCTCAGATCACAGGACACAGCCTGCTGTTCTTTGAAAAATCCTCCTTTTTTGGTCTAGCTTTTCAGCAAAGTGAAAACGATATATGTGGACTATAAATACTATGCTATTGGACTGACAAGAAAATTGGATTCCTAAATCTTTTCCTTTATTGCGAAAATACACATCTCCTGTTTTTACACAATGAACAGCTGGTTTTGTTTACCATGGGGAGCAGTTTCAGAGAGTCTGCAATTTAATTTATTAGACCCGGGGTTTAATATCATTCAATCTGTTACTTAATACAAGTAACATTCCACTAACTTCATAAATTACTCTAGTATGAACTAGTTCAAAAAGAGACATCTGCAAAAAGCCTCCTGGGCACGTACCACTTGTCTCCTCCCTCCGATACACACAACAAAATCCACATAACCTGGAGGCCAGGCATGCTGAGCTTGCAGACAAAGGACGAAGATAGGCTAGCACATCAGCCCATGTCCGACCTCTCACCTGCATAATTTACTGAGATAACTCAGTGGATTCTAAGGTCAGAGAGGATTTGTCCTAAAAGCTAGTATAGAATGATGTGCTCCCTGTTCTCTGTGACGGATGAGTTAATAACCTATTTATACATAAAACAGCATGTAAACGTAAGACATGAGATGGACTTCCACACTATGCAAAAAAGGAATATTTTCACAGCAAATCAGGTTGCGTGAAGGAATTCAAAGGACGTATATTATCCCAAGGTGGAGGTTTAAGGTATTTCACATCTGGTGCTTCCGTGTCATTGGGAAATGAATCAAAAGCAGTGACTAAAAAGATTGGCATTCCTGATAGCTCCAGCTATCTATCTCTCTGTCCTGTTCTCTGTCTCTCTTTTCAAAGATGTGGTCCTTTCTTGCTTTGTCATGAGAGGGACATGCATATGGTCATTACCTCGATCACAGCTGTCCCCTGTGTATCCACTGCTGCATTCACAGTAGGGCTGTCCAAGGCCCGAGAGCCTGCATTTTCCGTGCTTACACTTGATCGTCTGGCAGGGGTTAAAGAGATCCTCCTCTTCATCACACAGAACACCCCCATGGCCTTCGAGGCACTTACAGCTGTAGGAGAATGCATTGATGGGCAAGCAGGTGCCATGTACGCATCTACAGTGTAAAGGAGGAACACAAGGATGCACATGCCTTAGGCCAAGGAAGATATGTTACATATATGCAATGGAATACTACTCAGCAATGATAATGAGCTTTAGCCAATGATAACAACATGGGTGGAACTGGAAGGGATCATGCTAAGCAAATTAAGTTAGAGGGAGAAAGACATATATGGGATGGTTTCACTGAGGAGGAGTACACAGAAACAAAACAAGGTCAGACTAAGTCAAATCAACAACAAACCCTAGAAATCTGACTGCAGAATTAAGGCACCTAGAAAAAGGAAAGTTGGAGAGAAAAGGTGGGGAAGGTATCCAGTGGACTAAGGTGGAGGTTTTTTGGGTGCCTTGGTGGTGGCTTGGGGTGGTGACATGCAGCTGAAGAGAAGTGATCCTATACTTCGACATCTTATACAGCGTTGTCAACCAATGTTGCCTTAATAAAACGAACACACACCTTTTTTTTTAAAAAGAGGAATGAAAAGAATGGAGGGAGAATGATGGAAGGTAGAGTGGACTCCTTACAGTTTCCCCTCCGGTTTCCCTTTCTCTCCCCTTCCCTCTTCCCCTTCCCTCCCCTACCCCTCCCCCTCTCCCTCATTCTCTCCTTCCCTTCACTCCTTTTTTAGGTTTTGTTTTGAAGACTGGGGTATATGTGTTTAAGGACCAAGCAGCTTGAACTCACTTATTTCCAAGACAGGGGTCATTGGTCCTCTGGTCGCAAAGGGGGCCGGTCCATCCCTCCTGGCACTCGCAGGTGAAGCCCGCTGGGCTGCTAGGCTGGCATGTGCCATGGGCACACACCCTCTTGTGGCAAGGCTCACAGCCAGGTAGAATGCCAGCTTGCATGGGCACCTTCCGGAAGTCCTGCAGCTCGCTGTCAATGTACAGATTCCGGATGCAGCCGTGGAAGCTGGTGCCATTCTGCCCAGGCGCCTGGCGCAGAGCTGCAGCCACAGTGTTCTTGCCAGGCATGCCTGTGGGGGAGACAAAGTTAGGGCTCGGTGGCTTTGGGAGTTGTCAATCAAGTGACACCCAGCTCTTCAGAGACCTGAGACCTCCCCATAGGGTGGTAGGGTCTGAGGCCTCCCCATAGGGTGGTAGTCAGTGGGATGCTTCTCAGAGACCGACAGGGCTGATGAACAGTCCATGCTGTGGGCCAGAGCCTGTGCAAGTTAGAATCCTACAGGATCTCCGGGTCCTCCTCTAGACTTACTGGGTCAGAATATTTGGGTGGGGCAGGCAAGGCAGGAACGTGGGTTTTACTTTTTGGAAGATGCTCCAGGAAATTCTAGTGCCAGGTAGGGTAGAAACCTAGGTAGCTGGTGGTCCGTATTTAATTTTAAAATTTCTAGCAAACAAAACCTTACACAAAACTAACACACAGCATACCTAAAAGCAGAGCTACTGAACCTAAAAGCAAGATTAGGAATGGGGGGGAATTGTGCTTCCTTCTCTCTTCCCCCTGCACCCCAACCTGGCCACACCCCTATAAGTCTTCAGCTCTACACAACACAATCCTGTCCCTCAAAGATGGAGCCCAGGACCCCAAGAGCTTGGGCAGCCTGATCTGCATCACCCCGTAATCATGGGTTAGAAGTAAGCTTCTAAGACAAAACTTCCTCAGCTTACTGTGTTTTGGGGGTGAGACCCCAATCCACAGTGACCATCACCCCTCACCCTGCCTGCCAAATGCAAAGCTAGCAGCAGATCCAGCACACCCCTGAAGTCTCCCCAGCTCTCTTGCGGATGTCACTGCCTGAAAAACTCACCCCTGCTCCTGTCACATCAGCACTTCATTCAGATAATTTTTTTTCTTGCTAATTGAGAGTAAAGGCTTCATGTTCCAAGAAGTAGAGAGCACAAAAAATTTTCTCTAGAAACAAAACTTGCAGTCTTTGTATATATTCATCCCACTAGTGGCAGTCATCTGGGAACCCATTTGGCAGGACTGAGGAATCTTTCCATGGCCTTAGCCAGGCCCTGAAATAGTTCCTGGATGCCATCCTGCATGAGGCTACCATCAGGTCACTGTGGGGGGGGGGGTAGGCATGGGAGACCTGAGAAGCTAGTTTTCCCCCTCTCAGGCTCATAAGCCTTCCTGGGTCTGGACTCTGAACTACAGCTTGAGGAGGTCTAGGCTGAGAGACCCCTATCACTTTCCAGGGGGTTGGTTCACTGGTTATAAAGACCAACGACCTCACACTATCTGGACTTTGACTCATGGAATGATCTCTTTCCCCATTTTAAGGAGCTGCATTTGAGTTATAGAAGAGGCACCCAAGTCATATAGCTAGATGTGCCAACCATTAGGTTAGAGGTCACAAGTCTGTTTTTAGCCTGTGTGTACCTGAGTCAGTCATTTCTCTCTCTGGGTCTTATTTTCTCATCTGGAACATGACTGGCTGGACTAGAGCAATAGTTCATGACATGAGCTTGTCATACAGCAGGCCACTGAGGCTGCATGTTTTCAGGCCTCATTCTCTACCCTGAGCTTGTGACTCTGATCAAAGCAGGGTTAGTATGGAACCAGGGAGAGAAATCTAAGTGTTATCATGCATTCAGGTGATTCTGATAGTCCACAGTTACTTTGACAGGTATAGGACCAGATGAGTTAGCTCTGAAAGTTTCATGGGTTCAGGTAACATACATATATATATATATATATATATATATACATATATATATGTATATGTATACATATATATATATGTATATGTATACATATACATATATATATGTATATGTGTATATATATATATATATATATATATATGTTTGATTTTGAAAACTGGGCTGATTTGTTGAGTAAGATCAAAAGTTCCAAAAAGTCACACTTCTGGAAGACTGCTTGGAGGAAGCTCCTTGTGCCAGTGTCAGACCTTCTATTATCTCCATGAAATCAGACCAGGATCACAAACTGGCTTTTTAACCATCCATTTAAGATGTTCTCTTTTCTATCCCTGCTACCCATCATCTTTCAATGAGTGGTCACTCTTATTCCATGACCCTAGCACCAGGCATCAATAACTTCAAAATGAATCTGCAAGGAAAACCAGAGGCCTTGGGAACTGAGTTTAGAAGAAACCTTACCTCCGACATAGAGTGGGGATTCAAAATTCAGAGTTGATTGCTTAGACAGGTTGGTGATGATTTTGGGGCTGCCTCCATCAACGGAGAGGGAGAGACTCTGATCTAGGGCGAGCAGTTCCACAATATGGAAGTTCCCATCATTGATGGTCTCCACGCTACAAAGGGAAAACAGGTTAGCGGAGGCTTCTGTTTTCTTCTTACTCAAGAAAAGAAACTACAACACAAACTCCAGTAAGCACTTCTTAGTGAACATTAATAAAAACAATTTTTGATTTAAAGTTGAAAATGTTTTCAAGAATATAGAACCAGTTTCTATTTCATAGCAAAGTATACAAAGTTTGTTACATCACTGGAAGAAATGGAAGTCGATATTACAAGGGATAATTTATGCATTTGCATTTAAATGCTTCATTTATTCTGATGCTGTTACTCCAACTTCTAATAAAGACAAGGAAGTCAAGCTTTAGCTAATATACTCCAGAGATATTAATCTTAGGGAATCACTGTTTTCTTCTCACTTAAACACAGATCATTAAGTCTTATCAGAATCAAACATGCACACAAAACAGGAATAACCAAATTGATAGAATCTTTCCATTTTTTTGAAGTCTGTTAGTCAATCAAATGCACAAAATGGGTAGGAATTTTTCTATTTTTGAAATTTGTTCACTGATACATATTCTTACATTCCTTGCATTTTTTAGAGGAATGTCCATCAAATAATACGGCTGGAAAGAAGTCATGATCAGTCATGATCAGTGGAGGGGACATTAAGTGACATTAAATAAAATGCTCAACATAGCCAATATAGGAAGTATAATACTGACAATGATTTCTCAGTTCCTTCTGTAACTTTGAAGAGTCAGGTTTAACAACTGACATTGCCACCTGCGAAAGCCCTTGAGAGGGCTTATGGACATTTGTATAAGGATAAAAACAAAGCATTATGAATACAAGGTATATGGATAATAAGGATTTAAAGTAAGCTGAAATTGGGTGCAATTACTAAGTCAGTCTATATGATGTTAAAGTGGGTTGTAAATCTTACAGAAGTGTTACTGTAGCAAAGATGAAAACAGGATAAATGATAGAGACCACCCCCAAAAAAATAATCAATACCCAGGGCTAATGTATTTACATTTCATGCTAGAGACAAAATATGGTAATAATGCAAGTTTGGTCAAAAGTTAATAGTGAATATTAAGATAGCTATCACTTGGGGAATCACTTGGAAAGATTGAAAAGGGGCTCAAAAACAGACATATGGGAGTATATGATAAAGAGATGTGAATACCTCATAATCCCTACATAAAAAAATTGTTTAGCCTTCTAGACATTGATATGTAAATTCACAAATAGGTTCAAGCTTGGAGTATAGAAATACGTACCACTATTTCAACATAATTCTCACCACAGAAATCTAATCAGGTTTTATTGTTTCCTGATAAAGAAGTTTTTGTGATTTGGCAATAGTGTAAACCAATCTGCAATGTAAAATCACACATGTAAAAATATTTGAAGTTCTTTTGTCTTAAGGGGTAGAGGGGTCCCTATGTGCAGGAGATCTTTGATAATGTGTCTCAGGTATAAGCTTTTAAAAAATAAATGTTTGATTTGTCAATCGATATGAAATGTTAGCTCTAGCATCTACACGTTTAACTACCTCAAAACTAATACATCTAAAATCAACAGAAGAAACAATCTACATGGAGATCACTTTCTAAGTAAATTTGCACATCATTACTGCCTTCATTATGCTGTCTTCCATAGGGGTGTGCTGAGTGAGACTATCAGCTAGTAGCTAAGCATACAGATTTTACAGTCAGATAAACTTGGATTGGAATTTGGTCTTACATTTATTAAATGCTTGACCTTAGATAAGTTAATTGCTAATAGACTTCAGTTGTCTCCTGAGTAAGTGCTAATAAATACTTTCTTCTGTGGTAAATCTGGCACAATATGAAATATCTTTTATGAATGCAGAGAGTGCAAATTCAGTTGTTATTAGTTTCATCATTACCACACCCATCACCGTCATCATGCCACTAAGCCAATTTTTAATATTAATTGTATGATAATGATAAAGTCTAGCAGAAATATAATAACTTCATTGGGACATACTGACCAAGTTACTAAATGTTGAAGTTAAGTAAAACATGAAAATAAAGACATACATTCAGAGGCAAGTAGCCAGTTGCATTTTCCTTGGTACCCTTACAACAGGAATATTCTAAGAACACTGACATTAAACTACAAATGTTGATAACAAGGCTCTCCATTTTCTTTTATAATCACAAAGACTCACATGTATTAGGGATGAGTTCTAGGTTACCTCATTGGTCTTAGACAATCAATCCAGGCATCACATTGTTAGCGATGGGATTGGTGCAGTGTAAGGGAATTCATACTTTTGAAGGTTCATACACTTTAATGCAATGTTTCAGCTAGAAAACTGGCCATAGCTAGCTTCATCATGAACTCCTTTACTTGCTAATTCACTCCCTTTTTTCTCTTTATTTATCTATTGATTTCTGAGAATGTCCTTAACTCCTATGAACTGCAAGCTTTATTATACAGGGGACATGTATGATTTCTGGATTCCTTATTGTATCAGGGAATGGCTGGTGAATGAATAGCAGACACCCAATAAATATATACTAAGTAAATATAAAGAAGTGGTATTAAAAATAACATTTTAAAAATTAATACCAGCTATATTATATTTATAGAGTCCAAAGGCTTCAACATACTGAATACAGGATATATAACCTATACATTTAATTAGAAATTCTGGAATTTTCAGTGGTAATAACCTTATGTGAGATAGATAAATTTTTCTCAGCTTGTTTTAGCTCCCACAGGTGTGTGACACTGGGTTAGTGTGACTTCAGGTAACTTTTCTCTGCTTCTTTTACCTCATTAGAGAAATGCAAATACTAAAACCAAAGAATGATATAGCACAGTTATGGGTTAATTCTGTTCTAAGAAGATGAACCTCATTTAAGCTTCACTAAGAATTGAACACAAAGGGTACCCAAGGTCACACAGGCAGTGACCATACAGAATTGAAGCCAGGCTTCAGAGCATGCACAGTTAATTATTAATACATCACTTTTATAAAATCCAGAATAAACTGGTGATTGATAAACCAGTTATTACAGCTAAAGCCAGTCCACCATTGATTTTGCAGCCAATCACAGTCATCTTCTTCACCACTTGCAATTTGTAATATCATTGTGGTTCTTGTCAGTATTGGTAACCTTTCACTACTCCCCAGAGCACTGTGCATTTGATGACTCACAAAAGTTGCAAGTGAACCACTTAACCTTGAGCCTTTTCACTGGGCACATAAATTGCATTTATTACTGTTATTATGTAATTTAGTTTTATTACACTCATCTATTACTTGACACTTTGTTTTCTTGAATTTCTAAATGGATGAATTAAAAAAAGCAGTGACTGGACTATGTCCTGTGGTTTGCTACAGAAAAAAATTTTAAAACTCGGGGTTTAAGACAAGAGGGGCTTTAAATTGTCTCTGATATTTTATATATTCAGGATACATTAATGTCATTGTTGTATTTCTACCTCAATATAAATCATAAATCATTTCAGTAGTGTAATAATTAGGTCACTTTGCTTATGTGAGCTCCAGTTTTTTGCCTTAAGAATTTCAGGTATCAGTTGGCATATTCTGTGCAATAGAATAGGCATCAGAAGTCACAAAAATTCAATTAGTAAATTAATTTTGATGTTTCTGGGCTGAGGCTACTCTATTCACTTTGTTCTTCATAATGTGGGACTGGCACTAAAAATGTCACTGCCAACTTCTTTACATCAATGGGAATATGAAACCAAAGGGGGTTAAAGTGTGTAAATATATGCACAAGAGTTTTCAGAAGGATATTTTAAAAAGTAGTTTATCAAATAAAGTTAGATGTTGATCACTGCTTTTGAAATCAACTGATAAATTTAAATAAAAATGTACTAAATTGGAAAGACACTTGAATTTCTGAACTTTAGGTGTCGCTTGGAGGGTAATGATATTTGCAGTTGAGTGTTTATTCTTCAGTATCTACATAAATTGAGTATCCACCAAGTTCCAGAATTACAAATTCTTATGAGCCTACTCTGCTGATCCCACAGTAAGATTAGTGAGGTACTAACGTTACTCCAGTTCACCCAATCACAGATGAGAAACATTTATAATTCAGCATTCACATGAGGGCAATAAGTACAAAGAGGTAAAGTTCATAAAGCTGGTGAACAGGGTTCCTTTCCCCTGACATAGCAAAAAGCTGAGAGTTTATGTGGGAAATGAGAAGATGATCTAGATTCAATTTTATACTTGTCTCTCTAATGAGGCCAATTCTGTTCATCTTAGTTTTTAGCCTATATGTTGTTAGACTATACGTTGCATAGAACAGAGATTATGTAGTCAACCAAACCTGATAACCTGTAGGGAAGGTCACTTAAAGTTGTCCCTAAACACTGAGATAGTCCTGTAACTTTATAAACTGGATCATTTGACTTTCTAATTTTTAAGCAAGAGATCACTATTTATAAACAGAAATTATCTGGTTTGCAAATGATATTAACTAAATCTGAAGAAAGAAGCATATACTCTTATTAATTTTTTGTCCCCTGCTCGCAATGAAATGAAAGACATGATAAAAAGACAACCAATCATCAGCTTACTTGAAAAAAATAGGTATTGTTCCACCCCTGTCTGAAGGATACCTCCTGATGTTAGCTTTAAGCAGAGGTATTCATTCATTCATTCATTCATTCATTCATTCATTCATTCATTCATTCATTCATTCATTCATTCATTCATTCATTCATTCCTGGCACTATTGTTGAGTCCCATCCTCTAGACACAATTCCATAATGTCATGGTTCTCATAGTGATTTACAAGAACAATAACTGACATCTAAAATGAAATGATTCAGATCAAAAAATATCCTACAGAAACAATAACAAGGTATGGTTACTTTTCCTAACGCTACCCATTTTTATTTTATCAAATAACAAAA
Source organism: Uropsilus gracilis (assembly GCA_004024945.1). Taxonomy (NCBI): domain Eukaryota; kingdom Metazoa; phylum Chordata; class Mammalia; order Eulipotyphla; family Talpidae; genus Uropsilus; species Uropsilus gracilis. The sequence goes on from PVHY01001303.1 coordinate 125,770, forward strand.
TGCATTTCCATCAATGTTGAAAATGAATCAGGTAACCGGAAAGATGTGCTTGATGTATGAAATTATTGCCATGTGCAAGGCTCCAATGGCATGTTAAATAATGCGTAGTTTGGAAAAGAAAGTTTTACCAAAGTAGGTTCTTATGAAACCTAAAATCAGTCAGTTAAACTAAAGAAATTGAACAAAAATACACTTAAGACACTAATGCTGTGTACTTTTTGTAATGTACAGTGGAAATACCCAAGGTTTGAAAATGTCACTCAACTACACAAACTATGTGCAAAGCAGCTGGTAGGAAAACCAGAATATTAGTAAGGAGTTTTGCTTTCATGATGGAGTACCTTTCACCCAGGTTCATGTTCTAGTAAGGCTTCAGCAGTGTCAGGGGCATTTGGGTAGATGCCAAGAATTAGTAGAAGCAGAGACAAACTTCAAGTTGAAGGTGAAGGAAAGTTAAGAAAAAAGAAAAAACCTCCATAACATCTACAGAGTCCAGGAAGAACGAACTGTTATTGTCTCCCCCACCAATGATATCAGAACTGTGATTTCAGTGGACTGGACTGGAACAGAAGTTTAGGTAAAGCAAAGGAAATTAACTCTGGCTTGGATATTTGGAATTTATGATTCCAGTAGCTATTGTTCTTACTGCTTACTTACTATTACTGTCACTGGTGACTCCCACAATTACCATTTGTCACTTCTTATTCTAAATAACTCACAAATAAATTGTAAAGTTCTGACCATACTCAGTCTGCATTATACTAATTTCCCAGGTGAGGCCTAGACAGTCATGCAACTTGTCCAAGAAGCACAATTAATAGATGAAAGAACTGGGATCCAAACAAAGGGGGACCTTCCTTAGAACACCTTCTCCTGTCTATTAGTTCAGCCTTATTTTTAGTTGTAATGACATTCAAAGGATTGAAAAATCAAAAAGCTATACACTGATAGTCATATAGATAAATCTTGCTTCTTTCTCACATTTTTCTCTCTATCCTTAATTTTTTCTATATGTAAATAAGCATACACATATTTTTTACCCACCTTTGACACTGTTCTGTGTTATTTTTATCTTTTGACTTCTGAGCAGTACCTTGGAAATCTTTTCACTTCACACATGAATTCTTCCTCATTCCTTCCTTCCCTCCTTCATTTTATCTCCCTCCTTCCTTTCTCCTATAACAGCAATCCATTGTGTGGCAGGACCATAGTTTACTTAGAGAAAAACTTGAGTTTTTCCCACAAATCTTTTGTTTTTATAACTAATGCCACAGGAATATGTCTCCAGGTGTATCTGTAGGTTACATTCCCAGGTGGGACTTCACAGGTCAGAGTTAATGTGTTTGTAATTTTGATAGGTACTTCCAAAACTTCCCTCCGAAGAAACTATAAATAATATGTACTTCCAGGATTAGAGTACAAAGAAAGAGAACACACTTTAAATTCTGCTAAATTCCAAAAAGAGATGCTAGAGAAAACTCCCTGCATTGCTAGAAGGCAGATGAGAATAAAGACAATGTGAATGAAGGGTAAGGACAGAGCTGAGTTTATTAAGTCTCAGAGGAAACTGATGGAGAGGGTGCTGTATTATTTACAGGTATGGATTCTAAGACACAGAAAGATTAAGTACCCTGTACTGAAACAATTTGCTCTCTGCTTCACAAACTGGAATACTGACATATTAGTATACTGTATATACTAATGCATATGTTGACTCTGTATCAATATATTAATCAATCGACCACCTATCCTAATTCTAGGTAATTGTTACTTTTTTTCTTTTACTCAAAAAGAATATGCTAACTTTCCCCCTGAATCTTGGACCATAAACTAAACACAAAGTTTAAATGAAAGCTATGCTTCCTATGGATCTCACAATAGATGAACTGATTAAAAGATCTGTAAGCAGAAACTTCCATTGGAAGAAAACTTCTGGTTCCTAATAAAAGTATGTGAGGGGATAGTATTCTTTTTTAATAGATGTTTTTTCTGTTGTTTGTCAGGCAAAAAGGATACTGAACATAAACTCAAAATAAGGTCTTTAGAGTTAGTCCTCATTTGGCAGCAATCATGTGGGTTTGTATATCGTCTTTAGAAATATGTTAGGACTATTTCTCATGAGCACTAGCTCTGAAAGGCTAACCTCAGGAAATTTACTATAGTTTCTGAGAGTTCTATGATGTTTCACTTCATAAAACAAAATAAAAAAATTCAATAACAAAGATGAACAACAAAATAAATATTCTGAAATCTTTTTATGAGCTGAAACAAATAAAATTTATAATTTATGGTCTAGCAACATCAAAAATGTTGGCACTAATGCATCACTATGATGATGGTTATAAAATAACTATTGTATTCCACTTGGAAACCAATAATTATATGTTTGATTCCACTCTCTAAATACCCCCAAGTGAATTCGCTCACCAGCAAAGGATTTATCGAATTCCACTCAAGGTTATTATAACATCTACTTTCCTGGAACTATTATGAAGGATCAAATATGAAGTGAATGCTTTTGAAGCACATGGATAAAATTTACTATCAAGAATAATAACATCAATACTATAAAGGCCAAAATCTCTATTTTATGTCTTAATAAGTGGTCATATACTTACTGTCAAGTATGATTAGTCTATAGGTGTATTTTGTTTGTAACATAAGGTATCTGGGGGAGGGGGAAGACAGAGGGGTAGGAATGGGAAAGGAAAAAAAATAAAAGGACAGCAAACCGATATTTAAAGGAAGAGCTTTGTATTTAAAATATCAAGGTTTCTGTCTTCCTTAAAATATTAGGAGTTTTGGGCAAAAGTTATGAGACTTTTTTTTTTCAAGGCAATGTCTGGGAGAACTGAGCAGCTGGCTATTGGTCCCATTTTGATGAAACTTGCTTTCCATTCCCACCAGTCTTAGCAGTTCTTATTTAGCCAATGTGGGGGATGTTTTTAACAGAGGAATGCTTCCCTTAAAGGTTAGGTCTCAAGAGTCAAAGAATGAGAGCATATTGTCATATTATTTTCTTGTAATTGATCTTAGTTCCTTGAAGTTACATGCTTGGAAAGACCAGCTTTGTCCAACTATGTGACCTGGCCTCTAAATGGGAGTAATTATTTCTATAAGAGAAGAAATGAACGTGTGACTTGTCGGTAGGACAAGAGACAATGGTTGCTGAGTTCCCACAGAGGGACTCTGAAATTTCACCGAATGCAGAAAGCACACTTCCAGAAAATTTATGCTTTATAAATATCAGTATCACGGTATCATTAGAAACTTTAACATGAGTGAGAGTAGCCATCAATAGGGGGTGCATCCTTTAGTTTGTTATGTGTAATTCAGAAGGACAAACAAGAGCTTTATTCCTGGAAGCTTAGAACACTGACTGGAACATTGTAGCTCCTCAAAAATATGTATTGAATATATGATAATTTAAATTTCTTGCCTTAGCAAGAAATGTATGTTGTTGTAGCCCTTTTTCTTGAGTTGCTCTCCACTCATGTCCATCCAGTTCTGGTTCCTATGGATTTGCAGGCCAGCTACAGTACCAGGCCCTGTGAATTCCCTTTTTTCTACAGAGATCATTGGGAGAGTGAGGTTGGATATTCAAAACCTGAGGCCCTTTCTGGGGACTGAGGTCACAGTTCCTGCCAAGTCATCCTGTCCACAGTTTCTTCCCTAACCATAAATTTCTAAACAGCTGGCTGTCTCACTCCATCAAGCACATAGGTAGTTAGAATGCCCCTTGTTACTAGCTCAAGTTCACTTTACCATCCCTACCAACCCTTGTGAATAGTCACTTTATAAATCTTGCCTCAAATCATACAATTGGAGTATGTCTTCTAGTCCCTCCGATTTCTCAGGAGCACACTTATCTTACAGTCAAGTTATACCCCTTCTTCTCCACCCAAAATAAGAGAGAAGCAGATTTTATTGAACAGTTGTCTTCACCATTACCAGTAACTGAGAGATCTTCACCTGTAAATGGCAGAAGCTGGGTGGGAGCCGGTGTCATAGCTGGCACGAACACGGCCCCTGTAGAGCTCCACGGCAATATGGTCCTTGTCCCCCTTGTACAGAAGGATCCCACTGTCCTCATCGGTGGCGATCTAGGAAGAGGTGTCCTTCACATTAGTAGGACGTTTCACCATCCAGACATATTTCATCAAAAAGGGACAGACTGCTTAGTGAAAGTGTTCTGGTGATGGTTTATTTTTATCTTATGGTCTTAAAAAAATACTAATGCATGTTGTCATTAGTGGAAAGGTGACCTGTTCCTAAGCTGCACTGCTGCAAATAAAGTCACACAGAACTTTTAGAAGAACACTAAAGAATACTGATGTAACCCCACTGAACATGTGTAGAACTGACTCTGCTGGGCATGTTCAGCTACCTGTTCCTTTTGTTTCTGCCGTGGGCTTCATCTTATCGAGGGCAGATATAAAATGTGACTATGCTGAGTAAGACTGATTTTCACATTCCAAATAAAAAACCAAATGGTTTATCATTGTGGCATATACTGAGGGAAATGTCTACTTTTATACTGGTTTCTGAGCTCTTTGGGGTTTGAAGGACAATTAAAGTTAGGACATAAGAATGAATACCACTGGGTACTCGCCCAAACAATTCAAGATGGAAAAAGCTACAGGGCCAGGTTTGTAGATACTTGCCTGCCTTCAGGGTCTCCTACTTATAATCCTATAGAATTCTCAGTCTCAATGGAGGATCAGAATAAACCATATAAGAGTCATGTAAAAAACTGGCTAAAGTCATTTCAATATAAACCATTACAAAATGGGGTCTTAGTGGCTTGTACCTAGGTACACAGTGACTTGGTAGGAAGACAGACAATAAAATTTAAATTTATGAATTTTATGGCAATACTTAAAGGTTCTGGGTGTAGAGTTAAAAGGTACTTGCTAAATGTGTTGCCTAAGTATGTCTCTCATCTGTGCTCTTTTCCCCTGTAGGTTTTCTAAGAAAAGCCTCCCATCATGCAGAGCCTAACCTATATTGAACAAAATAGATGAATAAAGTGCTTTTATGTTAACACAAAGCAGAGATAGATCTTGCTGCTTTGTGTGTGTTTATACACTCAAGCAGTAAATAAAATACCCACTCTCATATAATTTTTAGCAATACAGATATCAGAGAGAAGATTACCTGAAGCTTTTCACACAGTACTTTTTTGTCATTGGGCTGTCCATTACTGTGTATTTAAGAAATAATATCACACCCATACAATCAAGGATGTTTATATTTTGAATTGGTAGCTTTTACTAGTAAGGGAAATCTTACCTGAAGGGTAATGTTGGTTTGGGGGCGAACTTTGGCTGAAGGTATTTGAAGATAAGATTCTTTGTTTACAAAATTCACACTGACCAATTTTTCACACTTCTCTCCCTGATAGCCAGGCAGACACTGGCATATTGGCTCATTTATCCTGATGATGCACTGTGCTCCATTCTGACAATCAAAGTGATCACAAGGGCTGGTACGAGGGAGGACCATGGGTGGAGAAAACTCACAGAACAAGCCACTGAAGAACAAAAAAGAAACAAATACAATAATTATGAGTGAGTCTTATAAGATCGATTTCCATTTTGCTTTTTAGTATGATACAGTTCCTACTGTTTATCTTGTCCTTTGTTTCCCTTGCTTCTGGAGATAAATCCTCAAAAATGTTTTTGAGGCTATGTCATGGAGTGTTTTATCTATGCTATCTTCTATACATTTTATGGTGTCAGGTCTTACATTCAAGTCTATAATCCATTTTGAGCTAATTTTTATGGATGGTGGGAGACAGTTGACTCGTACATGTACACAATGGAATACTAAACAGCAATCAAAAAGACAAATTTATGGTGTTTGCAGCAACCTGATTGAAATTAGAAGGGATTATGCTTAGAGAAATAAGTCAGAAGGAAAAGAACACATATTAGATGGTTTCATTCGTATGCAAAACACATTGAACCAAACAAAAGGTCAAGAAAAAGACAACTTGCAAACTGATCACAGAGCTGAGGCATGCATCAAGGGTGGGGGAAACAGGTGGTTCACAATATGGGAAGGAAGAGCGCAAGGATATACAGTGATTTGTCACAGGTGCTATGGTGTTGAAAGAAGTATGGGGATGACACCTAAGGGAGAAAACCAATTGCTCTACAAAAATTAACAGTGCTATAAGTAAATAAATAAAAATTAAAATTAAAAAAGATCTAATTCCAAATACAGGTGTGCGCTCCTACTTACCTATAACCTTCAGGGCAGTTGCATGTATAGCCATTGACAGCATCAGTGCAATGGGCTCCATTTTTACACTTGTTATCTTGGCAGTCATCAAAATCAATATCACAATGCTCGCCAATGTATCCAGGTGTGCAGTCACATCTGTTTGTGAACAAGTAAGTAAAGTTCCAAACCCAAATTATAAAGAAAAAACAATATTTGCATGTCATCTAGGGGAAAAAATGGCACCATCTTTTAAAAAATATACCTTAAACAGGTTTATAGAGCCCCCAAATGAATGGAAAATAGTACCACTCGGGAAAGTAGCCCACATTTTCTCACTGAAATATCAGAGAAATGCTAAGAGATGATGGTGAGTATCCACAATCCAAATAAGAATACAAAAACTGCACCTTCCTCCTTCCCCCATCCCTCCTTTGTTGCCTTTTTCTTACTACCTCCCTTGACTTTTTCTATTTGTTCTATTCCCTTTCTCCTTTTTCTTCTTCCCTTTTTTCCTTTCCTTCTTTCTTCTGCCTTCTTTCATACTACACTTTATTTGCTTATGGTTCTATTTTCTGCTCTATTTCATTGAGTCACTAGGATAACATTATGAAGCTTATTTTTAAGAAATAACTTTTAAAAAAGCTTTCCAACAAAGTCTGATGTCATTGTAGCAAAATAGAATTTTAAGGTAGCAAATATGCTAGCATCTAATTCACAAAGAATCCAGATAATCAATATGACAGAACAAGGTCAATCTAACAGGTTAGGTAGAGGTAGAACAACTGAGAGAAAATTCCCAAGGCCGATCTCCTAGGTAGCTATCTTTCAATCTGTCCATTCTATTCTAGGGGGGCAGAAGAGGTCCCAGAGGCACTGATAGTTAAACATTCAGGGCGAATATCCAGCTGATTTTTCATATGCCAGGACTGTTCCCAGTCTCTTTGCACATATGGATTCACTGAATCCTCAACATAGCTTTAAGGCATGGAAGATACCACTACCCCCACTCTATAGGTGAGGACACTACGGGACTAAATAGCTGGGGATACTTAACTTATCAGATCATGCCCAGAAATCGAACTCCAGCCCTCTAACAAGAGTCTGAATCTGGCTCTGCTCTGTGCTGTCAGATAATTGGTTCCTCGAGGCTTTTTCAAAACTGTCCTCCCATTCTGACCATTGGCTCCCCAGTTATGATGCCCAGGAAAAGCAGTGTGGCAACTATGATGGTCTGCAGGCTATGATTCTTGAAGGAACAAGGGGCCCTGGACTCCTGCAGATACAGCCTTGGAGCAGGAGAGGGATTCAAGCAGCTCCCTCTGCCCCCCGCCCCCCTTCCTGAATACTCTCCTATTACGATTTATTAGTTTTATGCATGTGCTTCCTTGACTATTTCTAGTTTATATTTAAGAAAAGGTCCTCTGACTTTAAAAAATAAACTGGACAACTAGTTTAGTTTTTGCAGTTGGAACTGCCTTTCTATCCTGGATTCATCTCAAATGTGTGTAATCTGGATGAATGTACTCAGTCTTTCTACTTCCATCTCTGTAACAAGACTATACTAATTCTCATCACATAGATACCGAAGTTTAAGTTAAAACATTATCTATAAAATGATCTGTACAGTGTTTGACAGAGTGCATGACCAATACACAGTAGATATTTCTCAAAATAGTTTTGTCTTTCTGGTTTAGCATGTACCAATTATCCACTTTTCTATTTCAAAGCCATTAAGGTTTAAGTGAATGAGGATAATTTAAAACACTCAAGTGAATATGGCCATTACTGAAGGCAAAGGGTTTTGTTTGAAAATGCAAAATCTGGATTTAAGAGTTACTAGGGAGTCTGTGTATTGAAATAAATGGAAGTATATTATCTTTAAGGGAAAAAAACAGACTTTCAGCTCTATGTGTATGAACTAAGAAAGAAAGTAAATTCATGGCAGATGTATGTTTGCTCAAGGGCAAGTGGTTTTAATGTCAAATTATAACAATGCAAACAAGTCTGAAGTTAAATCTTAAGTGGCCATTTATATTATCAACTGGATGGACAAAGCCTGTGAAGAGCTGTTCCATCTATGTTGATGTCAGCAGTGCTAAGCATTAAAAGAAAGAAGACGTGCTTTGAAGCACTGTGAATTATTTATCTGAGACAAGAAATCAAAGCAGAAGATAAGAGAAGCAAGCACACATTCACCACAGCCGCTGTCTAAGAGATATTTCATATTACCTTCTCAATAAAGACTGCTTTTTCAAGCCCATTAGAACTTGAAGTCACATTATGACCAACACTTTGTCTTTCTTTGGCTCTGCAGACTCAGTTTCAAAACAGGAAGAAAATATTTAAGAATTCCTTAAAATTGGTATGATCAACAAACCTATAACACTCCCTCAACTTGATGACTGGTCAAGGAGTGAGAAAGCAAGCAAAGAATACAAAACATACAGCTTAGAAGCTCAAAAAGCTGACTAAGTGAGATGTATGATTGAAAATACGCTTATAGCAAATCATGGTCTGAAAAGATCTCGGAGCAATTTAGGAGATTGATGAGCTATATAATAATGGAAGAAAAGTCAAGCCAGCCTGCTAGTAATAAGAAAATGAAGCTGAAGTAACAGTATAACTGCACAAGCAACATTTGTCAGGAGCAACTTCCTACAGTTTTGGTTTATAAGTTCATTTTCTTTTTGTGACTTCCTTCCATCAATGTGCAATTCTTTCTAAAATGGGAGGAACAGCATACACAAGACTTAACCTGCTAACTTGCTGCTAATCTATACACATCTGTAAAAAAAAACCTCACAAATGACAGCTGAAAACAAAATCTCCTAAATCAACCCATTGCTTAGGAACATTTAATTGATAGCACTCTACCAGACAGCAACACAAGATACTGAATAAAGCTGGTTTCTGGAAGATGGACTCCTTTATTGCTGAACGGTTTCCACCAAGTCTTACTAATACTTCATCTGATAATTATAATGAGGCCACCCCCACACAACCTGCACAGTGGATAAGCAGTTTTTGCTTTAGAGTCTAATTCCTCTGAGAAATGAAAATATTTGTTATGTAAGTGATGCATTTTAAATTTGCTAAACTCAGTTGTGGCCAAACACAAGACATTAAGAGTCAAAATAATTTATACACAGGAGGAGCAAATGCAATGCAGAATTCAACAGAAAATGAAGCTTTTAATAGCACTTTCTTTTTCTTTCCTATACAGGGTTGTAAACTAAAATGAAAAATAGAATTCGAAAAATTCTTCTCCCTTTCAATAAAGCACTAAGACCTCATGTGGGATCAGCAGAAGCTGCAACTGTATCTGAATATTCTAAAATGATAAATTTTAAACCAAATTGAATTTTAAAATTTCTCAAAAGGAAACTTGAAGATAAACATTTCATTTTTGAAATATTTGAAAGGCAGTGGGATGTGGTACTGACCTACTTCCCTTCCTGATCAGAGTAACTTTAAATTCTTTGAATGTTATGGGGTGAAGTCAGCATCATTTCACTGAGAAGGTGAAATATATTGAAGCAAGTAGCCACAAAGCACCACGAGAACATAAGGTCCTAGTATCACCAGGGGTCATGACTCAGAACAGGTATATGATAAACATGGGGTAAAGGAACAGATCATGCTACTTGTTTGTGGATTCATGTAAGCAGAGTTCCTCCTCTGAACCTGTGCCAGAGTCCTGAGCGCACCTTCTATACCAAATCTACGACAATGTCGGTCAATGACAAAAGGTCTTAGAGGTAGCCTGGATTTGAAAATCACCCAACTGGGAAGTGTCAAGCCCAGATTCAGATCTACCAGCAAACAACGCTGAGATCTCTGGACCCATATCCAACTGCTCTGGTCTGGGTTTTCTGATGTTTATGATCAAGAATTTGAAATGATGACCTCTAAACTACTGCCAGCTCTCAGATGTTGCAGCTGACAGATGTCAGCTTGGGAAGATGGCTGAGGAGGAAAGAGAAATTATTTCGAAGGTGTGAGTTTCCTGGAGGGAGTTTCCATTTGAAGTGATGCTTTCTCATTCCACATGGGGCATGCTCAGGTGTGAAGGGCACTTCTAACAATCACATGGAGACCACAAAAGCATAAATGGTATCAGGTTCTGGCAACCGGGGGCCTTTCCTCTATCCTCCTTGTCTTGGATAAAGTGCAGTTGTAAATCATAATATTTTTGATTTAGTCACTTAAATTCCTAATTTTGCCAGGACTTACCTGCAGATAATAAAAACACCTAGCAGATATGACACATCTATTTGGCTTTCAAATAAATTTGAGTAAATATGGTCAGAGTATGGAGCAAGAGAAAACACTTCTTTTCATTCTCTTCAGTGTACCTTTAAAAAGTCCGTGCTGTATATGAACCTTTACAAAATGGCTATAGACAGTGGAAAGTTTGACCCTTTTGTTCCGAGCAAGAATGTGAGGCCAGGTCTTGAGAGGAAGGTAGAGACAAAGCGTTTTTTTTTAAAGAAGAGGCCTGATTCCCAGGTCATGAGTCCCCAGGGGACGCTGACTTACTTGAACCCCTTTGGTGTCAGGATGCACTTGGAGTCGTGTTGGCAGGGATTCAGATCCTGGGCACAGAAGTCCAGCTTCTCCTCACACAACTCACCTGGAACATGGCAAACAGAATTAGTTCAGCAGCAAGGACTAGCAGGCTTCCCTCTCGCAGGCCGTGTGGTAGGTAGGCCTCAGAGGTAGCACAGCTTGTGATAGAAAAAGAAAACCACCCAAGACATGAAAGCAGAGGGTCTAAAGTGCTGGTTCTGCTGCCATGTACTCTTAATTGGATTGGACAACACAACCATTGTGACCTGTGACAGTCCAAGAGACTATCCTACTGGGACCAACAAAGGGAAGTTCGAATTATTTTTCATTTCTATTGTTCTATTTGTTTCTGGACTTTTTATTTAGGTATAGCACTTACCCAAAGGAAAAAAGCAATAGTGAGTGAATGACTACAAACTGAAACCATTCATATAGCCAGCATCCCTGTTCAGAAACAGATTGTTTCCCAGAATCCCAGAAACATTACTCCAAGAGTAATGACAATCCCAGAGCACTGTAGGGAGTCTGTCTGTGATTGTTTGATAGAAATGATATCAGTTGGTATACACCTTTTTATGTCTGACTTTGAGTATTTTGTAAGTCAAGAAGAAAAATGCTTTATTTTCAACAGTTTGAGTCATTACAGGAACTCAATGAAATACCCATTAGCTAAAAAAAAAAAAAAGGAAAATCAGTCTAGACACACACTTTTTCTGAGAAAACACACACTTTTCCTGATTATCATATCATCTGGTTCATACGGTGTGGCTTTTGTCAATCAATGAGTGTGGTTACAAAGATTTTAGATACTCTGTAGAACTGCATGCCTGACAATGTCTTAGGAATTTCTTCATATACAAACAACATGGTTATATCTTATTTTCAGATGGACAGACTCAATATGATTTTAAGGAGAAAACTTCAAATACTGTATATTTGGGTGGTAGACAAGATATAAATTGTTTTTTTTTCCTACATTCTAAACCACTTAGTTGTTTTATAAGCAATAAATGGATGAATAAAGTTATGTGTCTATAGGGAACTGCTAATTTCCAAGAAACTAGTACCAGAACACTATTTGCTTAAAGTGGGTGTTTGTAATAGCACTGGGTTAAAAAAATCAGGAGGTTGTAGCAGCTCCACCTTCTCTCAGGAGTTTGTCCTTCTAAGGTAATACGTCTGTTAGTTGGTAGAAATAGTTGCTTAACAACTAAAAGTGGTGTTATTTGCACTTCAAGGACTTTATTCCTTGATATAAGTATATAAATGTACTCATCCAGTTACTACATTTATTTGGCATATAAGTTAGTTTTTTTCCGTCTCTTAAGGTGATTTAATTGCACTGAATGTCTTAGATATTTTTTTAGGCTATTTTTCTCCATTTCTAAATCTGTCATACAAAAAGTTTTTAACAATATGCATGGGCTACTTTTAAGCAGCTTTTCAATCTCAATTAGTACTACCTCCAATAATACATTTTGATGGAATTTATTCATTAGAATTTTTTTAGCCTACCATAATGATATCACTTTCAGTTTTCTAATCAAATTTTTCTGCTTGGATATAGGTTTTATCCAAGGGAGTTTGTAAAAATTGCTTATAGAGAGGGACTATTTGAAATACATAATGAGTGTCTATGAATCTTTCATTTTACACTGAAGAAATTATTTTAAAATTGATAAGAAAGGGAAAATGTTTCACTTTTTACTCAAATTGATCCAATCTAAATCAACCTAACCCAATTCAATTGAGTTCAGCTAAGTCAGAGTTCATATGGATTTATTTTACAGTGCTGTGCAAAGTGCTGGGACTTCAAGGATGCATATAATAAGACTGCCTGCAATCAGCCCCCAAATATTGGCAAAGAAAGTCTGAGCTGGAGACAGAATATAGATTTCATCTTTAAGAGAAGAAAATAGTCAATCCTTTTTCTCCACCAGACTTCTCTATAAACATGATGTGGCGAGGAGATGGTTTTAAAAGCTGTTGGCTAAAAAGACTGTCAAGTCTTTTACCAATAACTGAAAGACTACATCAATTCGAATATGAAAAACTACATCAATGTCAAATTATTATTTCTTATTAGAAATCTCTCTGAAGACTAGGATAGCTGTTTGCTAATCCTCACTAAAGTCATGCATAGTAATTCTCAGACTATTAAACATCTGACTGTTATAAGTCAGTTACTTTAAAAAAAGGGGGGAAGGAATTCTATATTTCTAAAACACAAACAATGTTGAAAATACAGTTTCCTTAATAAAAAAAAAGTTTTCCTGAATTATTCCCAAACATTATTTTAACAAATCTGCAAAAGCATTTTTTGTACCCTCTTCTACTCAAAATGAAAGCCCTATTGTTCACCCCACAGACTAATCATCTGTACCTATTCATTATTTTGTGAAGTGACCTTAAGTTCATTCCTGAGCTAATGGTGTTTTTACCTCTAGAATAAATTTAAAGTTCTGCTGTCTATTTCCCCATCCATTACATCTCCCCTTCTTTATGAGATATTCCTAAAGTTTTCTCAACCATCTGTTATCCATTTACAACACTTACATGCCATGTTTGCTTGTGCCTACCTATGGCACATACATTTATTATTTACTTAATAGACATTTGTATAGTGCTTACTAGGAACAAGCTTACTACCTGTAACCTTGCTTTAAACAAGGCTAAGTTTAAACAAGGTAAAGCCATAGAATCACTTAATACTCCTGACTACCGTAACAAGGTAAGTTATAGGGCTACACTGCTTTGCATGCACTGAATTTGCTGACATTACCTTGTTTCCATCTTTGACTGAGATCACCAAGAACACTATACTTGTTATTTTTGACTTTATAGCTTTCTATGGTGACACAGTGAAGTAATAGTTCCTAAAAGAAGAGTTCATGCTTTTTAAGGGACGAATTATGCTGTCCTGTTGACTTTATTAAATATGCAATTTCAGCCTTTAGCTTTTATTTTTTTGTTTAATTGCTGCTTAATAAGTACTCATAAGTAACAATAAAAGTCATGGTTCATCTTTAAAGATAATGTTAAATTTTCCCTGATGAAATATTAAAATAAATGTTTTCATTGGATCATTTTTTTATTTTCTTTTAATTTATTGAATTCCGCTATACATATAACTTTTAAGGCTCAAATAGGATACTATAGTTGTAAGATTTAGGGGCTCAGTAGAAAACAGGGAGCATAGGGTATCTCACAGAAAAATGTTTTCATCTACTTCTCAGCTGGTAAAGGAAGACTGGATGCTGCATTGGTTTTGCAGGAAAAATGGACATAAAATGCACCAGCACTCATATACTTTCAGTAGCTATCAGAATTTTTCTCCAACTTTATTGTATTGAGCATTCTTATGCAATTTTCTTTCTTTTTTTTATTTTGGTATATGTGTAGTCAGAGGCAGTACAGGCAACGAGGAAAAAAATATCAAGGAAATATAATGCAAATTCAGAAAACTGATAAGCATTTTGATGGTTCAGGACCTGAGCTAATACCATCAATCATGACCTCTGTTCCTGAGATGATAAATGTGTTGATGGAAAAGAAAGGAGGAAAGCCCTCTTTATTCCAGTACACATTGTTAAACATTACCATCTTCTACCCTAAAAGCAGGTTTATATATGTTTAACTTGGCACCAGGTAAATTTACCATCCCTTTGAAGTGGCTAAGGGAAATATGGTTAACTAGAGGTAAAATTTCATGAACTATTAAATGATAGGGGTCTACACTATAGGGGTTGACTCTATAGTCTGTCCCAAACCTACTTCAATAAATTGCAAGAACTCCTGTTTATTTGCTTTCAGCCTGATCTCCCCAAACTCCCCATGACAAAGTCAAACAGGGAACACAATTGTTACCTGGCATTTTTGACTTTGCTTTTGATCAAATAAGCAAAATAATTTCCTTCATGTTTCTGGGTTTCAGCTTTTTGTTGATGAGAAGTTAAAGGGGGTGTGTCTGTCTTTTTATATATGTCTCTCTCTCTTTGTGTATGTGTAGAACATGCAACAAGTGATCAAAGTGATCATTTATTGCTATGTCTATTGAACAAGAGGAAAAGTACCACATGACCTAAACCAGAAGTGTCATTTTTGCAAGAGACTGATACCCAATTTTTTCATACTCCTTCCTAATTGTGTTTATCAGGCAGTTGTGGTGGAGTGAGTTTGGAAATGGCTGGTTCTAAGTTCTAGCTATATTAGCATAAGCTATGAGCTTATGTGATGGAGGCAAGAGTGATTGCCATCTCCTAGAAGAATGGGATTTCCAAAAATCCACTCTAGAGAAGATAAAGTTCATTACTGACTTAATATGTGTGGGTATGGTTTTTCTGACAAATATGAGAAAGTGGCAATGGAAACACACTTCCTGGCTGACTAGTTTATTAACACTTTGTCCCAGATAACTACAAGTAGTGCCCTCAGGAACTCCCCCAGATGTTCTAGCTTGGAAGATAAATCTTAGGATACTGTTGTAGATAGAACAATAAGGTTGGCTCATCAAAACGAATTCTGTTTGATATGAAGAGTGAATCAGCACGGAGAGATCCTGGGAAAAACTACTCTTACTGGCTGAGAGGACATTTGGATTACTGGGTTAAAACTTAGAAAAGACTTTTGCAATTTATTCAATATAAAACAGTAGACTGGTCATAGAAGTGACCTATTTTATTGTTCTGGAACTACTTTTTCATCTGTAAAACGAGGTTTTGAAATTGGAGATGTGACAGGTCAACTGTGCCTCTAAAAAGTCTTGACAATAGCCAAAATACTTCTAAAGAGAAAGGTTACATAGATAGCAAGTTTGCAGAGACAACTTCATGCTTAGCTGTACAAACCAATGCTACTACATTTACTGGCAGAAACAAAGCATCTGCCTGTGCCTGGGTACCCATATTGTAAGTATCACTGCAAAGAGGCAAATATCTTAATACATTTTTGTTGACAATTGTGGGAAATTGTACCTGGAGTTGTCTACTCCTGCTTCATTTTATAGCCATGCAGTTAACTGACCTGAATGCTCCTTCTTCTTTAAACATAAGGTACCATTCCTTTTATCTTCATTTAAACTTCAGGTATCTTAAGTTATCTTTCAATTTATATATCTCATTACCACTTTTACTGAAGAGCATTAGAACTATTCTACAAACTTCTTCCATGATACTTAGAGGGAATCTGTCTATGTTTTTTCCTAATGAGTCTGACAGCAAATCAGATTCTTAGCATCACCATATGCTTTGAGTGCCAGCTATGTAGGAAAATGTGTCAATACTGTGATTTCAATGGTAAACAACAAAAAATGATATTCTTATTGATGAGTTCACATACAAGAGGTGAAAGAAAAAGAGATTAATGTTTACTAATAGAAAACTGCCTCTGAAGAATGTCAAACTGAAAATTTCCCTGATGCTGTAGAAAGGGGACTGAGTATGAAGGACGTGTTTCTGAACAGCGAGACCTGGAGGTGATGATGAGGGGGTGAAGAACAATGGCATTCACATCAGAGGCAGCAATGAGCCATGAACTCTGGAACTGGGAGTAAACCCAAGAAAAAATGGTGTCAAGAAGGTAACAGATGTTGGCAGCGCCCAAGTGTTACAGTGTCTGTGTCCTGTGAACAATGAATGACATCTAAAGGTTTTATGTTGGTAGGTGATTTTGAGAACATGCTGTCAGAAGGGCAGATACAACTGGAAATGAGGGATGACTTAGCTCACACTCAGATGGTGTAGGTGATGGAGATAAAGAGGACCTAGAGAAATGTTTAGGACATAAAACAGATGGGAAGATGGGATGAACTGTTGGAAGGGAAGTGTGGGAGTTGTTTGGAATTTAGGCTTCTGGTATATATATGTGTAAGTATCTATCAATGACAAAAATAACACATAAGGAAGACCAATCTTTCCAGTGAAAAGAAGAACAAAAGCTTTAAACACAGTGATACAATGTTAAGGAATGAATAGTGCTCCTTGCCAAAAAAAAAAAAAATAGTTTGAATCAGTCAGTACCTCAGAGTGTGACCCCACAGAGAGGCAGGGTCTACATAAGGTAATCAGGTTAAGATGAGGTCCTTATTGGGCCCTTCTCCATGCTTTTCGTAAATACAGTAGAAATCTGCATAGTGGGAAGATGTTATGAAGAGATTCAGGGACACAATGACTAACTATAGACCAAGCAGAGAAAGCTGAAACATTTTTCCTTCAGAGCCCTCAAGATAACCACACAGATTACACCTTGACCTCAGACCTCCAGCTCCAGAAACAAGACAATAATTTTCTGTTCTTTAACCACCCAGTCTGCCATTAGTGTAAAACTAGCATGCAAATACAGGTGTAGATTTTAAATTTCTGCAGGTTTAATGTAGGGAATAAAAATTTCAAGATACCATTTTATTTTTTTTTATTGTTGCCCTTACGTGTGTTCTTTCTTATTTTTTTTTTTTTTATTGTTGCCCTTACGTTGCCCGAAAAGTGATCTTTCAGATGTCTCAGCTACTGGGACAGTCTGTCACAGGAGAAGGAATGGTCCCCAGCCACTGTCTCTGTGTTTTCAAAGCACCAAGGGCTGAGCTTGACAGCAAGCAGACTCTACTAATCCTGTCTCTGGTGCTGAGATCAGAAGAATCTCTGCAATGTATGAGTGTTGCTTGTCTCGGGCCAATCAATCCTTGACCCTGTCCCCAAGGAGAGTTGGTGTTAATAGTTACAGTGTGCCTGGTGGGCTACCCAGTGAAGACTCCCCTTCCATTAGAGTGTAAAGGTAACATAGGTATGAGAAGAACAAACTTTGTGTCTTAGAGAAGAATGAATCTCATGCTTTCTTTCCTCAGTTTTACAATAAATTTGAAGATTGGCTGGAACTGGGAATAACAGCTGTACTCAATAACAAATGCTACTTACCAGTAGTACCATTAATTCTATAAATAATAACCCTGCAAGTTTTGTATTAACTTAAGTATCAAAATTCACATAAGTGGAGGATACCTGAATCTTGTCATTTCTATCATTTAAATGTTCAGCATATACAATCAACTTCTTAAGACTGTTTTTTAGAAATACTGGATTAATACATGACATTGTTGACAACACTTAACTATCGTGATTTTTTTGCAAATCAGTGACTAATGGGCATGCTGTATTGTCCACAGGATTTAACATTCAATGTTTTCTGAAACTAACATGAATAGTGGAAAAGGAGGTTGACCACTTATAATGGGATGAAATCTGGTGTTCTGGTGTGAGAATTTTTCATTTACTAAAAACAAAAACTACTTTAGTTTAATAATTTTCATAGTAAATTGGGGGAACATTTTTGAATAACTGTACTACTGAGCCAAACCCAGTAAGTAAATAAATAAATACATAAAAGAGGAACCTCTTTTCCCTGCAGAAGTCAAAATCTGGACAGCTTACAAAAAAAAATGATATCTATCCTTTCTATAATCACTTGTTTCCTTTAGTGACTAGACTATGATACTATTCTGATCTAGAAACTGTCCGCATGACTTACTTTAATTTATTAATGAAAACACAGTCCCAAAACTCATTTTGACCCTAAATAGATGGATGATTAATTATTCTCTGTCTACAAAGAACAAGCATAATGGCATGTGTCACCTAAGCTTATTCAGTTTTCAAAGTCTGCTTAGCAGAAAAAAAGAGTGATTTTGCCCCTGAATTAAGAATTCTAAAATGTTCTGGTTCAAATAACTTTGTTTAAAATATTCTTTGCTTTACATGAAAGGAGAAACAGAAATGAGTAATTTGAATTAATGTATTTTATTAATTTTTCAGAAAGTCTTTTAAATTCAGGTCAGCCAGATCTATATATAACAAAAATAATTTTAGCTATAGGTCCATAGCATTGCTAGAATATTTAACTGCTGGTGGTTTCTGTTCATGTGATTAATTTATTTTTGCTCTGAAACAGAAAAATAACTGAGTCCTGGGTACATGAAGGAAGTTGGGGAAGATGCTGGGGCTGACAACACAGCCTGTTTTAGGTCCTATTCATAAATTATGTAAAACTAGCTTTTTTTTTTTAATAGTAAGGGATCATTAATATTGATAGTAATGGAAAAGGAACTGATGACAGCAATCTGAATAACTGGACCAGAATTTCAGTGTGAAACATAATCTGTTATGACATTTCCAAATATGCTTGTAACAAGGGAGGAAGTCTGGTCGAATTCCTGACAGGATCATCAGGATAGACTTTTGGAGGGTCAAATGCATTATTCTTCCAATATTTGCATTTTAACCTCTTAACTTGGCTCATGAAAAACCTGAATAAATCATACTAATTTTACTCCCTTTGAATTGGCACAGTCAGGAAAGGTATCAAAAAAGCAACACAATGAATAAAATAAATAGGATTCAATTTCTCTAAAATATACCAATTGAAGCTAAGGGATAGATATCTTTTTATTTCTGTGCTTCTGTCCATTGCACTAAAGAGCAAATTGTCTGGCACAACATAGCTATTCAATGGTTGTAGGAAATATGTAAAAAAAAAATAGCACTTATTTGATTGCTTCTTGAAGGAAAATACTTTCTAAATGTTAATGAAGGTGACCCAGGGATAAAGGACAATAAAAGGAAGCAAATTTGCTTTATGAAATTTCAGACTGAGGTGTGTCCTGGCAGATGTGACTAGAAATTGCCTCTCTTAACCCTCAAAGATTCCTGAACTCATCAGAGAATTACCAGTCCCACATGCAGAGAGCATGAGCTCAGGAGGGGAGGAAGTGTGTCAGTGCTTTATGTGTGAGAAAAGCTAAGATCCCTGGACCTGGATGATTCTAGTGAGCAAACTTTAAACATTCCATCCAGTCCTGCATAAAAATAAAGCTGCACATTTCCCATTTGTTCTATATTTGAATTAAAAATAAACAAATAAAACCTCTCCTTTCCCAGACCTTGAAATATAGGAAGGAGTGTAAGGAACTGTGGAATAGGGTGAACACAGCTGATGGGATCATGAAAGTCAGTTTAGGACAGATTAATTGATTTATACCAGAAAGCAAAGTATTTATATATTTGGATATATATCCTATCTCCTCTTCTGCCAAACCAGGTCAGCTCTATGGGTTACATATGTCATCTCCTCAAGGTTATACTCTTAGGGGCTAAAACAAATCACTAAACAAACACCCACATCCAATCTGAATATTCGGCTCCTTCTCAATGGAGATGGTAATAACTAGCTTTATAGCCATCATTAAGTAAAAAATAAAAATGCATGTTTTAAATTTCTTATGCGTTTCTTCTTTGACCTACATGAGAAGTGTGCTTTGTGATCTTGTGTGTCTGGTAGTGTTCCAGCTGATCTAATGGACAGTGGGTTACTATTTCTTATGTTTTTGAAGGGTCAACTGTTCCTGAGTATTTCTGTTAATAATCTGATAAGCTCTCCTTTCACCATCCTTAGATTTTTCTTATCACATAGATATAGTTGACCTTCAAAATAAAAATTATCCAGACTACCCCCACTTCACTAAACTTAATTTTTAGTCCAGTTTTAGTCTAGAACCGTAAGGAACTGACCTTGAGGAGCTATGAAGGCTGGACGATCCATTAGGCATTGATACATGTTCCTTTGCTGGCAAAGATGTACAAAATAAAACATGTGCATGAGTGGGAACCTGCCACAGAGTAACCTCAGGGGGTAAAGTTAGCTGCAACTTTAGGAAGGCTAAAAAAACAGTCCACCTAAGGAAAAGAGGCTATAAATGTGGAAATTAAGGTATTTCAAACAAGGAAAGTCACTTTATGATCCCAATTTTGTTCTAGATGATATGAAATGGATTACTCTGATAATACTTCTTTGCCAGAAAGTTTGATTGTCTTCCTATTGAGGAAAATGTTTCTCTTTATTTACACATCAGTAATGGAATTATATTATGCTCTTAATTTTCTTGGGATATGAGAAATGATGGCTTTGTACTGGAGAAAAAACTGACCCAATCTGAACTTGCAGTGAAGGATGAAAGCCAAAGTGTTGGCTTGTAGACAAAAGTGATGTTTTATGCATTTCTGTATCATATTATATGTTTAGCACAGTATGCTGTTGTTCTAAACTCAATAAATTTACTCAATAAATATCCTTTGAATTTTTCAAATGGTAAAATTTAGTTCCCAAATAAATAAACAGGAGGAAGCGTTTTTTAAGACTTCCTCATTGGAACATTAAGATTAAGGCTAAATAATGTAGCCAATTCCAACAGCTTCCGAAACTGCAGAAATACTGAACTCCCTTTTCAAAATAAATAAATCCAAATCAGATTGAAAAAACGTAGTTAAGTCATATTGTTCTTTGGTGCTCAACGAACCTTTCTACTAACAGAGCAAATAGAATCTTCAGAATGTTTTCTGAGATTCAAGTGCATTTAAGAGGGGTTTGAAAATTTGGAAGACACCATTAAACCACACAGTATTGAAGCCTGTTTGGAGGGGTGCTGGGTTCGCAGAGCAAGGTCTTAGGGTTCTTTCTGGGAAAAGTTTCACCAGAGTTCTCCTTTCAGCGGCATGTGGTGAATTTCTCCAGGAGAAAATTAATCAATCTATTAATTAATAATCTATCCAAATGGGCAGGTTTATTTCAAAAAGGGAGAGGAGTAAAGGGCACTTTCACAGACACAAGCAGGCAGAAAGAGCTGACCCTGGAAGGGACAGGTTTGTGAAGAGAGGCTGCACAGTCACAGCGGGGCAGTCATGGGAGGCTTTGCTTTGCAAAGGGAGAAGGTTGGCAAAGAGAAACACCTGCATAAGCAAGGGCTGGCAGAAGGGCTGTTGCCCTTACCACTGCAGACATTCCACTGACACAGTCTTCAACTTGGGAGGGACTCGTTTCTTTGTGGTGCTAACTTTTGTTAATTACTTTTAGGGTGTGACTGGGTTGAGGTGTAAGGAGCAGTGATTCTTCACAGCCCACCTCTGGTCTGAGCCTCCAGACATTTCTACAGCATCCTATGCATGCCACAGACTCATGTCTACCGCTGCTTTAACAACTATGTTTATCACTTACTTCTACCTGCACCTCCAGCTTCTGGCCTTGTGAGCCAAGTTTCTGGTCTTGTGGTGCCTCCTTTCCCAGTTTTCTACTCTTGACTTCCCCCTCAATATCCTGAGACTGAGGAAGTATTCTATTTAAAACACTGTGGGTATGATGGTAACTGTACTGACTTTGATACAAGGGCCTGCAACTGTAAGAGCAGAATTAACATGGGACTTGCTGTTATTAAGAGTTCATAAAAATTACAAAATAATAATCCAACCAAATCCAAAAATTTTTCAGCATTCAAACTTAACACTTCTGTTATTAAAGTTCATAAAAATTACAAAATAATAATCCAACCAAATCCAAACGTTTTTCAGCATTCAAAGTTCTTAACACTTCAAAGGGAAACAAAAGGTTAAAGAGAAGCAAGGAGTTATTCCCTAAAACATTTTTCCATTTGAAGTGAGCATGGAAAAAAATAAGTATTTAATAAAGAAGATGGTACTGAAAAATGGAGAAATATCTTTCACATTTTTTATTTTACTTTAGGGAGAGTTTTTCTTTTTCTTTATCAACATTCCCATAAGAATTCTTACACCATTAGGAATGGCATCATCATTTAAACCAAGTTACCTTAGTGATGATGGTTGAAATTAAATGATGTATAACTTAAAAATGTCAGACAGGGCAATGCCTACTATTTCTGGTGTATAAACATTTCATATTTAAATGTGTTTTCCTAAACATTTGTTCATGTTATTCTCAAACATCTATGCGAACTGGAACAGATGTCATTATCCTTGTTTCACAGAAATGAAAAACTGAAACTTCAAGAGGCTCCAGAGTTGATAAATACTAGTGCCAGGAGGACAGAGAGTTTGTCTCATTAGCTACACAAATTCATCTGTATTCTACCTGCCCCAAAAGAGGGCAGGTAGCCAGGGCCTCAAGGGAATGAATTCACTCATTGTACAGACATTGATTAGGCACTTGCCTTTTTTCATGTGTGGATAAAATAGATTGCTTGTCTGAATTTGAATGTTGTGGCTGCAGTTTTTCTCTTTTCAAATGCACATAAGGGACAATCTTAAAGCAAGTTGAAGAGACAGCAGAAGAAAAACTCCCTGGGCCTCAATGATTAGTCAGTCATTGCGGAGAGAAAAGGAGTGATTTCAAGTCTGGAAGCTGGCAGTAGATCAGGAGGCGCTGGTCCCAGTGGGCCAACACTGAGACCTGTCTGGGCACCCTCAGATATTGGTGGGTGGGGAGCTTCCGGGAATATGCTTTATCTTGTTCAAATCATTCATATCTGTAGAAGTGCTCGGCATGGAAAATATGTCAGGTAGTAACCAAACTTCTCTCTAAGACATTTGTCCTCAGTGGTATGATGAAACTGGAATTTCATTTCCAGCTGTTCTGAACTAAAAAATCAAAAATGGGAAAAAAAAGGGGTTAACTGCTTTTTAAAAGCATACTCTGTCATTGTGGATTTTTGGAAAGAGCAGTCATCTTTTATAAACAAGCATGAGATCTGGTCCACACTAGAGACCATGTGGTGATTTAAGATATACTTACACTGTGAAGCTTGCTCTTGAGGGTATAGAGAAATAGTAAGAACATGCTCCTATGACACAGTAATTGCTACTGTGTATCTGAGACAGAAGTTGATCAAGGACATCCCTGTCCCTGATCACCAACTGCTTTAGTACTTGTACAAAAGTCAGGATGACATTTGACCAAGAATGGGACTGGCAGTGTTAATCCACAAAGAACTGCTCAGGTTATAATTTTTACATTCTAAAATATGAAACAATCTCTGTCTTGTTTTTTTACTATTTAACTCTGCACATAGAAAGAGTGGGACAGGGTAGGAACAGTCGGGGGGGGAACCCCAGAGATCACAAAGATGTGAAATTTATATATAAAGAAATTATTTAATATTTACAAAAAAGAAAGAGTAAGTGATTAAAGTCAATGGATCTCCCAATAACACAACAGAGAAACACAAAGTCCTTAGTGAGAGAGGAAACATGAAACTACAAGATAGGAAATTTCCACATCAGCCTGTAATCCTGTGCAAATGCTTCAAGTACCCCTAGAAATGTCAAGGTAAGCACACATATGCTCCTGTTAGGATGCTGGGTCTGCATTGGGCACTTGAAGACTCTTGGTAAGCTGAATGAGTAAAAGCTCCCATGTTATGATTAATAATCAGGGTCTTTATGATCATATTTCACAAAAGTTTCATTATGATTTCCCAGTAGACCTCTCTCCCCACTCATGCTTGAACTTCCTTTTGGGATGCTGATGAATTTGGGAAGCTAAATGGGCCATGTTGAAGTCACCGTCTATATATGTTTCCTTTTATGTATTATAAATACTGCCTAATATTCATGATTCTCTGTGATGGGTTTGGTAATGCCATTCTGTGAATCTATCTCTTGGGCTTTGTAATATCTACTCTATAAGAGTTTTTAATAAATGTTTCTATTTTTCAATCACCTTTCAAGTTACAAGAGATAATAAATTTATGGGAAAATACCCACACTCTGTAAAAATTTTTCTTTTTATCGGCAGTCTACTTTTTGTATTAAATGACCTTCCTACTCTTGTCATTATAAAATTAATACAGGTTCATAACATCTTTTTAAAAAGGTAAAAAATTATATAGGCAAGTAGAATGTATGCATTTTTTTAAGTCACCACTCCTTTTACTCAGAGAGTTTCTCATAGCATCTTTTAGACATTAGTCAAGTGTAATTCAGTTGTCTTTTAATAGTGTTCAGGAGAGCTAACCATCATCAACAGTCTGGATGACTGAATGGACATACTGATTACAGATTTCATATTTTGCCAAAATTTCTTTTACCAGATACACACAGAGAATCTATGAAGCTTTCTAAAAAAAAAAAAAAAAAGGGAGACTAAAATGAAAATCATAATAGACTTAAAAGGCAACTAACCTTTTTCCACCTCATTCAGATTAGCAGCTGGCAGCGACAAAGACAGAAGAGACAAGAGACTTTTTACATTGCGATACAACAGTGGAGCACATGAAGCTGTTGCGCAGCATTAAACAGAGAAGCCAGAGAGCAAACTGAAGCAGGACTTGGGTTTCTTACCTACAGCAGGGCCAGACGCACAAACATGGAAAAGGTGAGGCAGAGGTGAAGCCGTCACAAGTGGCTAGAGACCTGTGTCTAAACCAGGTAATTAACAACTGACAGATTTGCAATCTTAAGGTATGTGCTTAAATGCTTTGTATGTGGACATTGGGATTTGGAAAATAAAGGATAACAATACAAAATGGAAAAATTCAAATGTCTGCATATTGTTCACAGATTATGGTCTAAACCATAAGACGACCAACTTGTAAGGAAATTGTCATTTACTAAATTTATGCAATCCCACTAGATGGTTCCATGGTATAAAATGTTACCAACATTGTATCACTTTTGAATGTGGTCTGGTGAAAATAGGGTTAATTTAGAAACCATCCTTTTGACAGAGCAGACTTTTGCTCTCAGAAAACATGCAAAAACACACCTTTCATTCAAAGCCTAAATTCATACAAGGCCTTAAGAAAAAGTGTTGAGATTTTCAACATTGAATGGGAGCCAGATAAACAATTTTCATTTGTATAGGTTTTGAGCTTGTGTAATTTGAGGAACTCATTGAAAATGTACTTCCAACAAATAACATGCATTTAGAAAGGATAGAGTAATGATTACAAAAAACTACAATCCAAACCAAAAACATACTCTCAAGCTAAATTAAAACCCTTGAGTGGATTTTACAATTATTTGTTTAACCATCACAAGCGTTACTTCCTCAATTCTTAGCACAGTGATTTCAATTGAGAATCATAATGAAAACTTTGATTTTGCTAGAACACTACTAGAAACTAACAGTTCTATGCCATGTACAACTTGAGGGGCAGGTGATGAATTGACTTAAGTAAAAAAAGAATAATTTGAATGACTGTTTGATAAAATAAGGGTTAGAAAACAGAAAAACAACAATGTCCCATAAAATTATGGTGTTGATCCCTGCGGAGGAAAAACAGTATAAAGTTTAGTCTTTTAATAAATCAGTAAGTACAGACCATGAAATTTTGGTCACAAGGATTTAACTTAGTATATTCCCAATGGTGGTTCATTTTATTTGGAATATTTCCAGTTGTTTTTTATAGCTTGCCTATCATAACATTACATTTTCGCTATCAAATTGTTTTCAGATCTCTGAATTGTCTCCAACAACATTATGTTCACTTTGCTTCCTGATGTGGAGGTCAAATATAAAATCTTTCACCATGAAATAAGATTTTCCTACAAAGTTTTACTTGCTACTGTTAAAGAGTTTCACTTTCTCACTGGCTGCCTTTGGGGTAGAGAATAAAACAAATTTCAAATAGAAAAGCAACTTATGACTTGAAAGATTTTTAAACAATGGCAATATTATTATTATATTCCCTGAGTATGCCAGGGTTTCTGTTCCCAAATCTCAGGTTCATTAATCAGATTCCAACCTTAAATCTAAAACAATATGACCACATTACATGAAAATTCCTCTCTACAGATTTAGGTGAAGCAGGCAAAGAAAACTCTGTAGATTCTACTAAATACTATTTTATAATTAAAGATTATTTATGCAACAATTTTAAAATCTGCAGATGGATGTTGATAATTAGTAAGTGAGTTCATTTCACATATGCGCAAAACTATTAGTAATGACTGAGGTGGAAATGTGCCTGGTTTTGATATCTGCTCTAATGAAACATTGTCAAACTATTCTTTATCTACAAGAACCAGTTCAAACTTACAATGATGGTGTCTTCATGATTTGGATGCTATGAACTTTCTATAAGGTCTATATTTCTGGTTATCCTTTGTTTGAATGATGGCAAATTTATATTTGCAAACTGATGACCAAAGAGATTCCAAAAGTTTTGGGATTGGTTGAGAACTGTATGGCTCTTAAGAGAAAGCTGCGGCACGTAGCATTTATAGATGTCACGTTTTGGCAAAAAAAAGTCATTTTGTGGTAAGTTTCACTTTTATAATGCTTCAATGAAAGATCTGATACAGAGAAATATGACTTCCTAACGTGTCTCAGAGTGAGATATATTCAACAGGAACATGTCAGATGGAAAAAAACATGTTCTAGAGGATCAGATATAGGAGGGACTAAGAAATGCAGGGTGACAGACTCAGACACAAAAGAGATGGATAAGAAGGGCAATTCTAAAGAAGATGCAAACAGATTCCCTCCACACCTGCTAAGAAGGGTCTGCCACCTTATATAAATTATCGTCAAAAAGGCAGGTGTGACACCGATTACAGGAGGGCCCGAAAACCTAGGTTTTTAATCAGTAAATCAATTCCTGGTAAATTCCAGATAGGTCCATGGTGTCTGTGCTGAAGGCACAGAAGGCACATTAACTGCTAAAAGTGTGTGGGAAAGCATGGAGTCATTGTGTTCTGGCCAAAGCACCTGGTTTAAAGAGGCCTCCAAAATTACGTGAATTGAAGCTTTTCTAAGATGACTAGAACAATGACAGGAAAGGACCACTGTGTCTTAAGAAAGGGCACGGTGACAGATTTAAGTGCAAATATTGGTTATTTTACAAAAGTCCCAATAGAACTCAGATTCTCAAGAGAGTTTAATATGGTCCAGAGTTGGTGCCTACAGGCTGATGGCATGTTTCTGAGGCATGAGATGGTCAACTATAGTGATGGACAAAGCTAGATAACTCCTAAACTCTCCACAGCCACTTTAGAGTGAGCACATGAAGAACATACTCACCAACCTTTACAGGAAAATATCAAGAACATTCAAATTCTGGCTGCAGAGAATCCAAGAGATGCATGTGTATGTAATAGAACACGCAGGGACACAATATGCTCCATGCCTACTAAAGACTCAGTCTGCTAACATTTTATTTATTTGTTTCTTTATTTGAGACTAGGTCTCGCTATTTTTTGCCTGTGGAACCGCAGGTTCACGTTGCCTGGGGTACCACAGACTCAGTCCCCAGCCTCAGCTTCCCAGGTAGCTTGGGATTACAGGCATGCGCCACCATGCCCAGCTAATTTTTGGGGGACTAGGTCTCACTACGTGCCCCCGGCAGGACTCGAACTGAGATCCCTGGCCCCGGCCACAGCTTCCTAGGTTGCCACTTACAGGCATGCGCCACCATGCCCTGCTAATACTTTCTATGATATCAGGTGCTTCACTGTTACAAACAATAATATTATAGAAAAGGCAGCTTCACAGGCCCTCACAAGAGAAACCCAATATTCTACTAACATTTTCCCATGATGAATGGGTCTACTACCTGTGTCCCTGACCCCTCTCCCTATCTACCCTGATTATGCCAAGCTCTTCAAGAGAAGTAGTGACAAGTCACATCCAAAAGATCTACATGACTCAGGGATCACTCTCCCCATCTCCTGTGGTTGTAAGGTTAGCAGAATAGAAAAAGCTGCTTAAGAGGGGGAGTGTCCATCCAAGAGATTGGACTTCCCCAGTCTCTTGCTTACACCCTATTCTGGCTTCTGTCTCTGTTATCAGTTCTTTTTCTTGCCAGTGTGAGAATCTAAATGCCATATCTGAGTGTTCAAAAAACACTAAATTTCAATATTCCTCTAGTTTATCCTTGAAAAATTGCATCATAAATCTACTTTTGTCTCTCATGTTCAGAGATGCTAAACTTGGTTATTAACATATTCTGTCACCCTCTGCTAATCTTAACTACGTATTAAATTAGTTGAGTGTAAATACCATTAATGAAAAGCCCCTAGCAAAATGAAAATGGTAATTTTAATAGTGAAAGAAATCTCCATTTTTTTCTTACAAATGAAACTCACATCTTTTCCTTTTCTCTATCAATTTTAAAACCAAGTGGTTTATTAAGAAAATAGGATTGTAACAGTAGTTCCTTATTCAGTCCCATAAATCAATCAAAATAGATATGCTAACATGATAGGCAAGTCATAAACTTGATGTTGACTTTATAGCAAATTGGTTTGTCCAAGGAGTAAGTTTAGCAGCTTGGCTGGCCTTAGGAAATTTACTGTCCCATTTTTCTGACAAAATGCCAGAAAAAAAGTGATGTTCTCCTAAGAATATCCAAAGTGCTTAATACTTTGCTGATTGCATTTGATTTTGAAGGACATGAGTTACCAGAGGAAAATACTTACTAGAAAAAGAAACAAATGATCTCAAATACTTGATTATATTTTGACTATGTAAAGAAATGCCCTTTTACATTAATATCGGTAAGTCAGCCTGCACAGGGCTGGTGCTTTGCATGAAAATCACATTCAGTTGTGGGATAAAAAACTTCAGAATTGCTTCCTTTTGCTGGAAAGTGAGACTTTATGATAGATGTATATGTTCTTATAGAGCTTCCTAGGTCTTTTTCTTGAAATTATCTTTGCTGTTTATATTACATCTAATTTCCAAAACACCTACCAAAATAATGGAGTGGTTTATTAAACATATAGCATAGTGTTGTTGCTTCAAATGGAAACACCTATTTTCTTATTCTCCCTACCTGTGTACTCAGGTGGGCAAAGGCACGTGTAGTTATTAATTCCATCAACACATGTAGAGTTATTTTCACAGTCGTTATCTTCGCAGTCATCAACATTGACTTCACAATTTTCTCCTTCAAATCCATCAGCACAAATACACCTAAGAAAAGGCAGGAATTACCTTGCTAGATTTTAAAATGATAGGGTCTAAATTCTGAAAAAAGTTAAATATCCTCATTAACTGCAGAGTTTGAACTACAAAGTAACTGGTCTTTGAAATGACATGGTGTTAGCATGGATACAAAGCACCCACCCTCTACAACTCAGAAATTGATTGAAAATGTATGCCAGCAAATGGTCCTGTGGTCTTTTGGTATGGAGAAACAGGCAGCTTACTCTACTGTCCTCAAATCTTCATCTACATTTGTATCTAATAATTCAGGTTCTTTGCTCACTGGCAGGAAACACTGGACATTTACTATAACAGCTATCAGGGTGATGTTTGAGTAAAGTCTTGTTGAAAAAGAGACAATTTCACAAGAGAATGCAGCAACCAAGTGCATTTATTATAATAAGTGATATTTCTAACCAGTTGTAGTGATAGATTTAGCATTCTTATGAGAAATTATTAGTGTCATTATAAGATGTACTTCATAATTCATGAAGCACATCTGAAGTAATTGTTTGGTATGATTAAATAACTCCAGATTAAAAATGTACACAGCATGTTTTTCTACTCAGATCGTGGCTTGGAAATGAATCATTAATTTTCTGTTTCAATGGGACCTACATTGTATCATTAAATACTGTCATTAAAGCAATACACAGAACAATAGATGAATATATAACTTGCAATAGGGGACTAGTTGGCTATTAATTAGCATAATAGAACCACCACTTTGTGTTGACCTAATCTGATTTGATTAATATAATGCATGCATGTGCATGAGTTCACATTTCTTGACTGTGTACCATCTTGAGCTGGGAATACTATAGTGTCTCCATTTGTTTTTAATATTGTAGTATCTCTGACTGCGACTAATACATGTTGTACTCTGAATAAATTTCTACTGTTCTTTTAAAATAATCCCCTTTCAGTGGAAAAGATAAATGTGTATTTGCTTATTCATGCTCTAATGCTGCAGACAAAGAAGATCATAGAGGAAGAACCTACCAGAATCCATCCTTGTCTCCTTCTTTTAAGTGGCAAGTTCCTCCATGTTTACATGGGTTACTAATGCATGCATGGATTGGGACATCACAGTCCTGACCCTGTAGAAGTAATGGCCATCAAAGTCAAGTGTGAATAAAGTGGTTCTCAGCTCACAGAGAAAGCACAACAGAATAATAGTGGCCCACCAAACAAAGTCATGATTTAAGATTGCAGTCCCCACAACATCTTCCTCTTACCTTGAAACCATATGGACAGGTGCAACGATAGAAATCCACAGGATCACTGTTACAGGTGCCATCATTTTTGCATGGATTTGATAAACAAGGATTGCATTTAGCTAGAATATTGACATCCACGGGGCCTAAAAATTAATTGAAAAATATGAGAAACTGATGCCTTCAATGTTGATGCACTTGAAATTTCTACTGGTCACCTATTGATCTGTTTGTCTTCCATGACAAACCCGAAGTTAGCATGAAGTCCAGTCAGCATTGTGTTCAAGAACGCAGCAGCAGGAGATCATATCATTGGGTGACTCTGTGAGGCTGATGTCAGTGTGGTAAGTTAGGTAAGAGGTTTTGACTTCAGTGACGGCAGTATCACAGAATCAGTTTGCTCATAGGTCAGTCATCTTATGTGGATGTACTCCAAGATTACTGCCTGCACCTTAACCCCAGGCAGTTGCCATCAATCCAGAAGAAGACTGGGGGGGGGGGCGTGGTGTGTGCACGCGCAAGCACACACACATGAATGTGTTGGAGGATGATTGGAAAAATTTTACCCATAAGTAGAAATTCATCAGAGCAATTAAAAATACAATAGTATGCAACTACCTGGATAACTTCAATGTTTGTTTCTGTAGGAGATACAAAACACCACCACTATTATGCAAACTGAAATAAACCAGAATGTGTTGTTATTCTCTCTCCAATCCTTTCAGCTTGCTAGCACATTTGCACACATCCGTGATATAGAAATTGATTTCTATATCTTCTCTGAGAAAACACCAATGAAAAGATATTCACATACAAACTCAATTTTTGGGTATACATTTTGAAAATCCTATGAGCCATCAAAAGTCTAGATCAGACACAAATTCAGCTCTACTCATGCTCCTTTGGGGATTCATATTTATTATAGCAACAGCCACCAGGTGGAAAGTGTATTGTCCTCAATGAAACATGTATTATGGGTGTTTTTGCTTGGTTTGTAGGGACTCATTAAACTGCTGCTAAGGAACCAATGATGACTGACACTGTCCATGGTATCTTTGTATAGAAATGCCAACAGTTTACAGCTAAGCATTAGTTATGCCTCTACCACCACCTATCTCTGCATTTCTGTATGCTCTTTGGGACAAGAAGTGATAATCTCAGAGGCCTGCTTCGCCACACCTCAGTAAATTTATTCGAGCTCATTTTATAGAAGCCCCCCCACCCTCACATTGTGAAACCCTAAACCTAAGTACCTCTACCTAAAAAGTGGTGTGGCTACTGCTCATAAAAACTACATTCTGTCAATTTTTCCTAAGACTAGAGTGAGTTTATGAATTGTTCGTCTACTGAGGAACTAATGTATGAAGGAGAATGTGTCTTCACATGGGGTCCAGAGACCCCTCATGTTCCAGTGCTCCTTGATTCTGGGAAATACCAGAAATATCACATTGTGGTTTTGGAGTAAATTCAAAACAAGACAGTGCTCTTTGTTGTTTAGTTTTCCTGTAAACAACCCTTTACACTGACAATTTTCCACACAGACTCCCATTTCTTTTATAAGCATTCAAAATGGATGATGGCACTCAGGCTGATTATGTTAATGGGAAGGAATGGTGTTTGATTTTAGTGACACCTCAGTCCCTGGGGCAGGGTGAGGGGGCTGTCTTGGCAATATCACCTTTACTCTTTCTTGGTAACCAGAATCATCAGTGTCATCTCTGTATCAAATTACAGCTGGAAAATTGTTAGGATTAACACTGAAGTGAACCACATGGAAATTTAATTTCTCACTCCCTTCCCAACTTATTTGTCAATTAAGGGCAAATATTTAGCTGTTTACCATCTTGGATAATGAATGGTGGCAGTTAGTTCCATTAGTGTAATACCCCACAACAAACAGCTTTGGTTTGCTGGAGTTATCTCACTTAGAATCAGCAATAGAAAAGGAATCACTGATAATGGATTCCTTTGCCAGACCAGAAGAAACTGACTTGGAACAAAGGCGTGGGTGGAGCAGCGAGGAGTGTACAACAGCAAAATAGCCCTTCAGCAAATGCCAAGGACTGTAAGACACCCATCTGGCTGCATCCCAAGACCTTGAGAAAAATTGTCTTTTGGTTTATTTTCTGTGCTTTTAACCTTGTAAACATGTGGTTTGAATACAAGCACTCAGGGTTGGCAGGTGCTGCATTTATTCTGTGGAATGTGACATTTTTCAAAAATTCAAGTTGATTATTTAGATGAGAAAAGAGAGATTCTATTGGAGAAAAGCTAGTTGTGTTTTGAAGAACTTAATATCCAGGATACAGAAATGTCAGGCAGAAATATTCCTCCTGTTTAGTGCATCACTGAAATTTCTCTAATAAATATCCACTGAACTATTTTTGATTAAAAATCAACATCTGATCCCTGCCTCACCCCGGGCTGAATTTGCTTTCTTGTATAATTACACGCCATGATTTTCAGTATCTGGTATTTCTTCCAGGCATTTAAAGGAGATGGTTGGCTACTCTGTGTATTCAGTTTCACTTAAGGAATCAAAATCACAGACTTTCTCATGTTTACAGGCTCTGCTGACAATTTCTTATGCTCACTGAACTGTTTTAACGGCATCAAAATTGGGACTATAACAAAGTATTGGGCTTGAAGTTCTTCATATTGGTTATGTTCACAAATACCCCTAACTTTTTGTTTTTCCTTTTAACAAATCCATTTAAAGTCAGTTATTCAATGACAATTTATTTTTAGTACTACAGTTTTGAGTGAAGAGTAGTTCAAAGTATGTTTGTAAAACTCATTTAAATGTCAAAGTACAGTACTTTCTGTTGTGGCCAAATGTGTTAAGGCATCAATCATATCTCTATTCATATATCTAAAAAATCCAATTGATAATGTGATTTTTACATCTTCCAAGTTTATGTAAATCTGCTTACTTATATATTTCAACCTTTTGAAACTATCTCCCTGTAACTAGTTATTCACCCTCATTCTTCATCTCACCCACAATTTGTTCTTCTAAGTTTATCTTCTATCTTCTCTTTACAATTATCATTCATTTTTTCACCAGAGATACTTTCTCTGAGATATTCTCTTGCAAAGTTCTTATTCAAGGGACATGACATCTTTAATCTATTTCTATAATAGAAAGATTATATCAGAGTAAAAGGGAGATGCTAAATACAGTCATAATCAAATGGCAGTAGACTTAACATAGCTCTCTAGAAGCAAGATAACACTTGTCGAATTTTACACACTTGATCAGTGCTAGGTGAAAAGAAAATATCCAGAGATAAATTTAGAAAAATCTCTTATAGCTCAGTCATCTTGGACAGAGAGCTGACATTCATCAACCCATGTCAGTAATCCAGATTTGTCACTAAATATGAAACTAGGAGAATACCAGCCATCCTAGTGGGCTTTAAGCATTAAATGAGATGCTAATGAATGTTGAACATGCTAAGAACAGCACCAAGTCACAGAAAATTCTGGCACTCTTTCCTAGACTTCCAAAGAAGGTAGGCAATGATGGAAACAGAGCAATTTCCTTTAAAAAGAAAGTCTTCCTCTACTTGGGTGGTACAGTTTTAGCATAAAGACAAATTGGAGTTTATCATTTACTTACTCACACAAGTTCACTGGGCACCTTCTCTCTATAACAAGAATTGCCAGCCTTTGAGGAAACTGTTGGGGCTATAACTATCAAAACTATGGGGGACTAGAAGCAGGTACCAAAATATTCCCACTGGGTAACAGCACCTAGAGTCACTAATTTTATGCTTTTGAGGACTGCAACTGTTTTGTAGGGTTGGGATGGTCACCATCAGATGAAGTACATTAAGAAGAGGTTACTTGGTCTGATCTTGGTAATTGGTAAGGAGTTACAGCTTGCTTGCTGATACAACTTCATTGATCATCAATCTCTCCTCCTTCAAAAAGTTAACTGGTTCCAAAAAATGCTAAATTATCGCTGACACATTAGCCCTCCTAATATGTGTGCCGCAGAGAAGAAATTTAGTTCTAGGGGTACAAATGTCACTGAAAGGAAGGAGGTCAGTCTAGGTTAACTGGATTGATTTTTAAGATTTAGTCTTGATGTAAGAAAGCCCTCTAGCATCAGCTATATGGATTGGAGGTGTGTTTAGCTTAATAATTCAAAGGGAAAATGAGTGAAAAGTTTGGTTAACAATTTGTCTTTGTCAGTTACTTTCATCTTTAATGGAAGAACTGCCAGACCTCAAATCCATTAAAGCTTGTAGGCAGACTTGCTTACTTGACTCAAATCACTAGCTATGCACATGACACCAATACTGCCACCCACTGAGAATTGTATCTCACTTTGATTTATTACTAAAGGCTCCAGACACAAATTTCTAACTATATTCCAGAGTCTGCCTGTATTCTAGCATTCCTCAGAAACATGGCTCAAATAACAAAATCCTCTAACTGTGCCTTGTATAAGTCAGAAGCACCTCAAAAATAACTGCTTGTCAGGGAAAATGCAGCATAATTTGATATTGAGCATAATTAACCAAAACCAATGATCCTATGTTCCACTTGCTACCACAGTCTTATTGCATTAAGCAGTCTTATCAAATGCATATTTTAACATTCTATCATTAAGTTGTTCATTTATCAAATATTTATTGAGTCTACTGTATGCCAGGTTCTAGGATAAGCTTGGAAGTTTTAAGAATTCAAAGCCAGATGACATGCACAAATTTTTGGAAAAACCAAAGTTTAGAAGTAGTGACATGTATGTATCAACTACAAAATGCAATTGGAAAAAGATGTGGGCAATGGGGATACTCATTTTGGAATGTACATTTTAAGTTTCTGCAAGTTTTAAAGATAGAAGTATTCACAACATGAATGGAGATATAAATCAGAAGTTTAGAAAATAGTAATGGCTAAATACTTGAAATGAGCTAAAATCAACAAGGCTCAATCCAACAGAGAGAAAGTAACATATAAAAGTCAAAATTAAGGCTAGGTAAAAAAGAAGTTTCAGCAAATAGAATGAAAAAATAGGCAATAAGAACATACAAGAAAGAGCAATGGTGACCACAGGCTAGGATGAAAAGGGAACAAATATATACAATTAAAAAGAAGCCATCAATAATGGCAAGGTGGTTTCAGTGGAAGGTGGAGATAATCGGGTATTAAAAAACTATCCATTTGCATTACATATGGTTAAATTAAAGCACAAAGGCTGAACAGTACATTTTTGGGATCACAAGTCATGGCCATTT
Source organism: Uropsilus gracilis (assembly GCA_004024945.1). Taxonomy (NCBI): domain Eukaryota; kingdom Metazoa; phylum Chordata; class Mammalia; order Eulipotyphla; family Talpidae; genus Uropsilus; species Uropsilus gracilis. Next base: position 161,750 of record PVHY01001303.1, read on the forward strand.
CCTACATACAAACATGACTTTAGGCTAGTAATTAACTACTTGAGCCACAGTTAAAAGGAATGAAGTAATGATTAATTTCTAGAGTTGTTACATCAGAGAGGATATAGGCATAAAATGCTGCTTCTCCTCACCTAATAAATTAAAGTCTGGTAAAATTTTTTCATTGTTTTTAAGATATAAAAAGTGCAATGAAATTTAGCTCTTGTTTTTTTTTTAAAGATAGTGCTTTTAGCAAATGATTATATACCAGTCTGAATATTTTCATCAGCCAATAATTGCATCATAATCCCCTAAAGCAAAGATGCTTTTAAATTTATAACTATGTGCAGATGATCCTAAATCTGAAAATATATGAAAGGTTTGATAATGTTTTAAATGATGTTTCAAAATGAATCTAGCTAGTTAAGTTTTCTTCACTTCCAGTTTGAGCTAAACTATTTCACTGCCTTATGTTCATACAATGACTAAGGACACTATTAGTGTAAATTCTGGGGTAGAAAAAATATTTCAACTTATCAAGAAGTCCTCTTATCTCCACCACTCAAGATGTTAATCTTGCTGAGAAAAATGTCAGTATTGCAGTGTTATCACCAACATGGGAATTCCACAATCTAGATGAGTCTAACAATATAAAATTAGGGAAAGAGATCAATCATGCAGTGATGAAGTGTTGACCATCTTGGATATTTAAGTTCTGGGCTTCCTTGACCTCTGGTCTTTAAATATCAAATAATTAAAAACTTTGGCCACCATTTTCCAGGCTTTTCATTTGCACTCAGGCTGTCATACACTTGCCTTTTGGTCTCTTCCACTCATTTGTGCTTTCCTCTTGTTTGCACTTGACAAAGACTCTTCTGATGGCTTCACAGAAGCAGTGGTGTCAGTCATAACCCCAAAACTGCTTGATGTGGATTTATGCAATTGGTAATTTTTACATAGTCTTATCATTAAACCTCCATATTGTTTCAGAATCATCTAGTTCATTGTATCTACAAGTAAAACATAAGCTCCCTGAGTGCAGGGTTGGTTCCCAGCCTTCACTATTGCTGTACTAATAACACCTGAGGACCATGACTGGAGCTAACAGGAATACAAATAATATTTGCTGAATAAAAGAGGGATACATTATCCATTTCCATTAGACTGCACAAAAGCAGTAAGAGGAGTGATAGAAATGAAGAATAACCTACATTCCAACCTGACTCACCAAGTGGAAACCTGGACTGGACAACAACTCCTGTTTCATTGCAGGTGGTTTGACCTAATATTCTGTAATGTTTGGAAGGTGAGGCTAGGACATCAATTCAGGACCATGTTCCACTCAAGAATGTTCTGATCTGGGCATTAACTCAACAAGCCCCCGATACTCTAGTTCGCTCAGTTCATTTATTTCTGTTGCAAACTGAAACTGAGATTATATAATAAGGAAAACACTCTGAAAAATGTACTGAAAGAATTAATTACTCAAAGTAATAGTGTAGCCTTTCCTGGCAGAGAAAACATTTAAATTATATTTAAATATAGCTATGTAAACATGTCTTCGGAGAAAGAATAGTTATCTTCCCATTGTAATTTGAAATCTCATATTTATAAACCTTAGTATTAGGAGTACATATTACATGATTTTCATGAATAAAATTAAACATTAAACTAGCATATCTACAAGACTAGTTAAATTAAAATATAAAAAAACTCAAATTATAAAATATTGAAGGAGCATCAATTTATTGCTTTCAAGCTCATAAAGTATGTAAGTTCAAAACAGCATACTCAGTAGACCTCCTAGGGTGAATGATTTTAATTCATGGATTAAAATACTTTACCAGCTACCAATTCATTTTTAACAAATATACATCTTTAGCAAAATTTGTGAGTGGTTCAAAACATCTATTTTCGAAGTATATTTCAATAACAAAGTGGTAATCTTATTTACATTGATAATTTGCCTTGAGAATATTTTTAGTGAAAATTATAAAGTAAGCTCTGGAGTCAGTCAAGTTTTAAATTCTCCCCTAACTTATAAGATTTTCATCTTTCAACTGGGGAAATAACACTATATCTATAGGAACAAGGCAAAAATTTAAAGAGAAAAAAATTAAATTTATGCAAAAGTTTCATAAAAATGCAAACCATGCAATACAAGTGAGCTGTTGCTATTTTATTCCTACTAGTGGCAGTAGTAGCGGCAGAGATTCAGACTGAATTACCCTAAATACTGATGAGCAGAGACTTAATAAGATCATGGAACTTCATAATATTTTGACCAACATGGAGACAAATGTTGACAAAGGGCTTTATGAATTTCAGTGCTTGCTAACACTCTGAAATGTTTTAAGGTATAAGAATAGTGAAAACTTCCTAAAGTCTGCTAAATGCACTTATACTGTATTTGTTAAGTTCTGAATGTCTACACTGCTTGCCAACTAGCATATACTCATGTTGCTTGCTATCTGGTTTAGAGTGTACCTTGAAATACATGTTAATTTCATGACAGTTAAATATTAACTAAATGTCCACAGTTGAGCTGAGAGATCCAGGGCTTTTCAACCATTTGTCAATTAGCAAGTCTCAGCTCAAGTGTTTCCTGGTGGCCCTGGAACAGGTCCAGCATTTTTCTACAGAGAGTTCTCCTCTGGCAGGTCCACCCACCTTCAGCACTATCCTCACACCTGCCTGCTATTGTAAACCACAGACTCTGACTCACTAGCTTAAATCTTTCACAGCCATCTCTGACATAATTTCTTTCTCTTTTGCAACCATGCTATCCAATATGGTAGCCACCAGACTTATGAGGTTATGCAAGTTGACATTAAAATTAAATAAAATTAAAATACACTTCCCCAGCTGTGTTAGCCACATGAGTAGAACTCAACAATTATAAAAGGCCAGTGGACAGTACAGATAAGAACATTCCTTTACTGCACAGAGTTTTATCAGGAACAGTGACCTGGATGAATTTTCCCTCAAGTATATCCATTCATGCTACAATGAAAGTACACAAGATACTACAGGCATTAAAGCAAAAAAAAAAAAAATTCAAATTGGTTAATTAAATGCTGAATTAAGCAGATATTTATGTGTGCATGTATGTTTAGATGCATTGGTTCACCCACTGAAACCATTAAAAATATCAACTGTAGCTTTCTGAATATTTGTGTCATCATAGACTATCTTTTACAAAAAAATATCCCCTGGGAACTTTCTATCTTAAGATCTACAGATGAGAACCAGGATTTTTTTTAAAATAGAGGAGATCCTTTTCAACATAGTTCTGGAAGTCCTAGCTAGGGCAATAAGAGAAAGATATAAAAGGAATCTGAATAGGGAACGAAGAAATAAAGTTATCATTATACGCGGATGATATGATTCTCTATGTAGAGAACCCAGAAAAATCAACAGAAAAACTGATTGAAATAATAAACCGATTTGGTAAGGTAGCTGGATACAAAATCAACACGCAAAAATCAACAGCATTCATATATGCAAAGAGTCA
>PVHY01001304.1:0-46603 GCA_004024945.1 Uropsilus gracilis
ACTACACACACACTTACCACATATCGGAAGAGAACAACAGGCCAAACAACCAACAACTAAACATCAACTTAACCAAACAACAATTTGCAGAAAAATGGGAGGAGTGACTGAAGGGGGGATACAGAGGGGGGATATGGAGGGAGGAGGAGGGATCAATTAATTCACAATTGTGACAAATCAATAAAATGAATAAAAAAAACATAAGAGGACATTGATCTGAGCAAATATTTAAGCACTGAAACTAAAATATAATCCTTATAGTATTTATTTACAATATTTACAATTAGATATCCATATTAGAAGCTACTTAGAGATGTCTTATAAGAGTTAAAAATCAAAAGGGAAGAGTAAAATGGATGCATAATATTGGTATGTAAATTATATGAAATCATTTTTTACATATAAAAGAAAACATCAGAGGATATATGCACTAAATATTTGAAATAAAATAGAAGACACTTGTGAACAACACCTGGGATAAAAAGAAATCATAAAAATTATGATTTACATATCACCAGAAATAAATTGAGGAAATTTTGAAGTTTTAAATATTAATTTATAAAGAAACTAAAAAAAATTAAAAATTGGTGATCTACATTTTTACCAAGCAAAAATAACAGAATACATATCATTGAATGTGACTAGAACAGATAAAGGCCACATATCAGTGAAATAGAACATGATTTTAAATATTCAATATTTTTTTATTTTTAAATAATCAATCTTACATGATTTTTCAGTTTAAAAAGGGAGAATGCATTGTAACATCAGAAAGGAAATTAATTCTGTAAAGATTAGGCTTTAGGAGGCAGTTCCTAAAAGTTATAATTGAGATCATATATATTGGAGAGTATCAGGATATTTCACAAAGTGTTTAAAGAACAGTAAATTTTCACAGCCTCCCCCAGAAAACAGAGGGAGGAACACTTTTAAATCTCCTGCTAAATACAGTCCTCATTTTATACCAGAGCTAGAAAGATATCACAAAAAAAAAAGAAAGAAAAAGTCCCTCAAAACTATAGACATACAATCTCAACAAAACAGTAGCCATCAAACATCAAAATCAGAAACATTAAAAAGATTCATGCATCCATACTAATTAATTGTTATCCCAAGTTGATAAGGTTTAGTTAACATTAAGTCAATTGATATATACATCTTATTAGCACAGAAGGAAAAGCACATACCATTTCAACAGAAAGTTTTATACAAAACAGCACTAAATAAGGGTAAGATTCTCAGTATGCTAGAAATGGCATAGAATTTTCTCAACTAATAGAGAGTATTATCTACAAGAAAATATCTATACATTATTGGACAGTAAAGACAAGCAAAAGAAAACAAATGTCTACTTCTAATCCAAATATGCAGGAAGGTAAAAATATTATTCTGACTACTAGTATTCAGGAATATACTAGAGGATTTGGGAAGGGGAATTATATAAGCAAAATAAATTAAAAATTCAATTTGGATAGGAAGAGATAAATCTATTTTTATTCATATATAATATGATATTGTATGTAGAAGATGCCATATAACATATAAAATTTATCCTACAATTAATCAGCAAGTAAATTCAGCAAGGTTACAGATTCCAGATCGTTATATAATATCCATTTGCCTCATTAGCAATGAAGAACTAAAAAACAAAGCATTTAATAATTTGATCCACATAATTTCAAATGTGTAGAGATGGGTTTAATCAAGAAAATATAAGGTTAGTACTTAAAAGTATAAGATTTTAAGATTTCTGTCAAAAATAAGTATTTAAATATAGAAGGCATCTCAAGTCCATTGATAAGTTAATATTATTAAGATGGCAATACTCCTCAAATTGATTTACTGATTAAATATACTTATTATATGAAATACCACCTGACTTATTTGCAGAACTTTAAGAAATAGTTCTAAAATATGTATGGGAATACAGAAAAACCAATGACCAAGTCAATCACAAAAAGTAGAACAAATTTGGATGATTCAAATCTGTGAACTGAATAATCAAAATAGGGTAATCTTAGATTGGGATTCATATGAAAATCAATGGAATACAATTCGTAGAAAAGCTCATACTTATTTAATTGATTGCAAACAAAGATGTTAATATAATTACTATAGGAAAAGTCACTTTTGAATAGCTAACTACCTATATTAAAATGAGAGGGACCCCTGTCTCACACCATATTAAAAAACTTAAAAAGGAAACAATGGATTTAAGAATGAGAGTTACATTTATCAAAACTTAGATTGAAATATAAGAATTAATATATTTGATGTTGGGTTATAAAATTATTTATTAGATATGAATGCAATATCATAAATGTCAAAAAGTTATATAATATGTACTGCACCAAGAATAAAACTGTACTGTAAATTATAGTATCAAAAACTTAAATAAACAAAAGGATAAAAATGTTTGAAAATATAGATATGATAGTGTTTTGCATACAAAATCCTGAGTTGACCAGAATATTTACAATTCAGTAGAGAGAACATTTTCCACTAAATATAAGGTTTATGCTACTATTGTGGAAACATATTCTACTTGTTACTACCACATAATTTTCTTGTTTATACAATACACAAATTAACTCAAAATGAACTAAGTAACCATCAGAGTAGATAAAGGCAACTACAAAATACATTTTAAAAAATAGCAGTATGTTATTCGGCACCAATCTTAGCTATGTCTGTGAATTCAACTCTGAAAACTTAGGAAATAAAAGTAAAAATAAACAAATAGAGGATCTATATCAAAATAAAAAAATTTCTGTGTAGGAAACAAACTATCATTAAAACTAAAAACAAACAACTCACTGAATAGGGAAAGATACAAAATGTATCTACAAAAGAAGTTAATATCCAAAATATATGCAGAACTAGTATAAACTCAACAACAAGAAAACAAACAACTTGACTAAAAATAGATAGAGAATTTAATAGAACTTTACCAGAGAAGACATACAGATGGCTAACAGGCCCATGAAAAAATGTTTGCCATCAATTATCATTAGGAAAATACAAATCAAATCCACAATGAGCTATCACCTCACACATGTGAGAATTGCTACTTTCCAAAAGACAATAATGAACAAGTATTCATAAGATTGTAGAGAAAAGGAAACCCTCACATTCTACCGTCATTAATGTTGGTAAATGTAAACTGGCTTAGACACTCTGGAAAACAGTATAGAAATTTCTCAACGAAGTAACTGAAATACCATATAACCCAATGATTCCACTTCTGGTAATTTATCTGATGCAGAATTGCTAATTTGTAATATATCACTATGTTCATTGCTTCTTTTTTCAAAATAGTCAAGATATGAAAACAATCAATATGTTCAATAATGAAAGAATGTGTCAAGAGGATGTGTATACGTATAGAATGGAATACTAATAGCCTACAAAAAATGAAAATTAGCTATTTGCCACAATGTGGATGGACCTTAAGGAGATTTTGCTGAGCAAACCATGTCAGGTGAATGAAGACATCTATGGAAACAAAGCTAGGAACTAAATGGAGCAACAAAAGAAATAAAGGAAATATTTTGGGACTAGAATGGTAGCTAAAACAGGGGACAGTGGATGGAGAAAGTTTAAAATAGGTAATTAATCTTACAGTGGAGAATAAAATCTAGACATTTAGTGGTTATCATATAAAAATATCCAGTTGTCAAACTATAAAGCTATAAAACTAAATTACATGTAAACCAGTTTTCAATGAAAACTTTAAAAGTAGTTTTATTGGACAAATTGTATGATCTATTTAGGAGTATTCTGAGATTTTTTCATTCTGGATAAAATTCAACAGATTGCAATGCAACAGAGTGAGAACATACATCTATGTTGTCAGTCAAAGTGCATCAAATCATCCTCTTATTTAAGGTCATGGTGAACATTTTGCAATTTCTTTTGCTATGGTACCTATAAGAAAACAGTAGCTTCCAAAGCTATCTCATGTGCTAAGGAGGTGGTGGGTGACCCTCAGGGATCACAATGATGTGATATATATATATATATATATATATATATATATATATATATATATATATATATATATATATATATATAGCTAAATAATGATTATACAAATAACAAGTACTGAACATGAAATTGACATCTAGGTATATGGAAATTCATAGTCTATAGCTTTTTTGAAAATTTTAGTTTATAGGTGAAGAGTTGAATATATTAAACCTTTCACTTATTAAAACAGTTTACTGATTGCTATATTTTATTACATTTGCCCTGCCCTCCATTCATCCTGGAATATGTCACTATGTCTCACAAATATAAGAACATCTTCATAAGTATATGTTATTATTGAGGTTAGAACATTTGACATTAATTCAAACATATCATCATTTTCAAGTATGCAAAAAAAAATAAAGCTATCTCATGTGAAAACTTTCGGTTGTAGATTATATATTTAAGGATCATACCCATGAACATTACTTATATTATTTCCTTGCTACAGGTCATTGCAACAGGTAAGTAATAATAATGATAATTAGCTATAATAATGATACAATAAGAACTTTTTCTTGATGATTTATTATTTTCCAATATCTACACAACAATCTCCTTCATGGGCTATACCAAAATATAGGGTTACTACAAAAATTATATTACACATAGACTCATGATCAATTTAAAATAATGAGATGGATGGAAAATCAGTAAGGTTTCTAAGTGTATGGGACACTTTTCCATTGATAAACTCCAGCAACTGAAAAATTTTCTCACTGACTTTTGCAATGCATGGCAGCCAACAGTATCTACCACCTACAAATTTTTATCAGTAACTCTTATAATGTGTGGTAAGATATATCTCCTTGAACTGTTTCTGAACAACTTAGATTGTGCAAATTTCTCTGCAGTCATGAGTGTGACCCACATTTCAGTGAATCAGCTATCTTTCACTATCACTGTGTAGATTCCAGTCTGGGGTAGGAAGTTCTTCTCCAGAACCCTCTAAGCCCCAATGTAGTTGGCACTCTTTACATCTGCAATCTCTATAATTTTATATTTTTGCTAATCTTTCTTTAATTTTTATTTAAAAATATGTACTATTTTTATTGAGGTGGTATTGTCATATAACACTAGAAATGATTAAAATTATAGTTCATGCCTCTTCAGATATATATTATCATATCATACCTGCTGCCAAAGAACCAAATAAGATCTACTACAGTTGATTGGGCTCCTCTCATCCTATTCATCCATTTCCATTCTTCCTTTCTAGTAGCCCCAGATCTGTAATAAAATTTCAAGGGATTGTTTTTGTCCATTGTTTTGCTTTGTTTTTATAGTGAAATTAGTTGGTATTGGTCTTTTACCTTTAGACTTTACTTAATTTAGCATAAAGCTACTAGTTCCATCTACACCATTACAAATGGAACGGTCCATTAAAAAAATAGCCTAGTAGGTCTCCTGTGTATATGTACAACATCTTCTACTTTTATTCCTCTATCATCAAAGTCTTAAATTGCTTCCATGACTTGACTATTGTAAATGGTGCTATAACAAAAGTATAGGTACAAAAATCAACTTGGTTCAGTGTTTCTGTATTCCTCAGGTATCTCTAAGTGGATTTGCTGGATCATTTACAGTTGATACATTTTTAATATTTTGAGAAATAACCAGACTGTTTTCCATTTTCATTCATACTAGATCAGTTTCTTTCCTACCACATCCTATGGACTTGTTTCTGGTCTTTTAGATATGGACCATTCTATGAGTGTGAAGTGGTACTCACTATAGCTTTGATTTACATTTCCCTAACTAATGAGTATTTTCTCATTAGTCATCTCTTTGCCTACATTGAAAAGATGTCAATTTAGTTCTTTTGCTTTTTTTTTTTTTTTTTTTTTTTTGCGGGGGGGAGAGTTGGGGTGTGGATTCTTGTTGTTGAGCTGAATGAGATCTATGTAAATATTTATCCAGTGTGGGATTTATCACATGCAAATATTTTAACCTATTCTGTAGTTTTTTTTTTTTTCAGTCTAATGACCACTTCTTTTGCTGTATAGAAGTCTTTTCTAGCTTGATATACTTCCATTTGTTTATTTGTGCTTTATTTCCCTTGCTATTAGAGTCAAGTTCCCAAACACATTGCTGAAATCAATGTTGTGGATAGTTTTTATGGCTTTAGGACTTACATCCAAATGTTTGGTTTAGCTTTTCTAAGAGTTTTTTAGAGGAGTCTTTATGTTGGATTCTTTAGCTATTGCTTTACTTTTTACTAGCCAATTGATTATAATTATTCCAACCCCCTTTAAGCATTCTTCATATTAAACTTTTGTATAGTTGACATTTCAACTGGAACATAACTAATGAATTACCATAAAACTTAACACTCCATAGGTTCTCAGCTAATATTATTTGACCAAATAAATGGATGGATGAGAAATGTTTACTAATTTTTAAAATCATCAGTGAATTGGGAAAGGGCAAAATCAAAAATTTCTTGAGCATAATTAGGAATGGCTCATGAACAATTTGGCCAAAGTAGCATGTTGTGCAAATTTAAAAGCTATTTCTGAATAGAACCAGGGAAAACAGAGACTGTTAAAATCGTTGCTATATAATGCTTCTTTTCAGGCAGACTTGGCAATCATCTCAGGCAATTTGTGAGCAGAACTGCTTCCAGTTGAAAACCTGGCATGATAAGTTATACCTTGGGAAGGGTCATCTTTAGCTTTGGAATAAAATCACTAATACAAAGCAGCCACTGAAACTGATCTAGGGAAAATGCTATTTAACTACACCCAACAAATTATATTTGAGTAAGATTTGATTGCACTTGTTTTTATTTGTGTGCTATTTGAAATGTAAGCTAGAGCACTGTTTGAATTTTTGAAGCATCCAGCATGTTGGCTTTAACTACAAACAGTTATTCTGACAACTAGATGTCTCCTGATATTTCCAAAAGAATTGAATGTGTTTGCATACTTGTTAGCCTCAAGCTCATCAAGAGAGAGGTATTACTAACCTCCCATGGAGTTAATGCTTTGTTTTTCAGCATTATACTTTGCAGCATAATACATTTGGAAAGCTCTGTGTCTAACTGTATTGAACAGTGATTGATCAGTACATATCCTGCCAGCATGTTTATAAATATTTAAGGGTAAAATTTTCAAATAAAACAAGCAAGACAATAGAAGAGGAAAAGAAAATACACTAATTGTTGTGTAATTAAAATACAAGAGGGGAAATAAAATAAAATTCAAGGAGAGGGTCTCTTCATATGCAAAAATTATTAGCTAGTATCAAAATAAATATAATCATTACTGACAAAGTCAAACTAAAAGCAATGTTTACAGTTGATAAAAACCTATCTCTAAAAAGTTGCTAAATATTTTTATATTTCCCTTTATCTTTCAGATTTATATTGGTTTGGAGATTGCTTTTTCTTCTGCTGCTTGGGACACTATCAATAGTTTAATAAAAACTATTACATCTAACAGTCTAAGTTTTCTTGAAATAAATCCAAAGGATGTAAATGAAGATTTTGGTGTTATAGGAGAAAAAAGAGATCAAAGACTAGAGAAAAATCAGAAAAATAAAGCTATAGAGCACAGGAAAAGAAAGTCTTGTTTCAACTTGAGAATGATGTTAAGCTGACACTTTTTTTTAATATTGAAAGTTATCTAAAAATTACACATGCTTATTTTTTCAAAGTTCCAAATATTAGACACATGTGAAGATCTTTTTGTTGTATTTTCCCTCATGTACATTTAGGTGAGATTATCTAAAATAAATATTTTGTTTCAAGTAGGAAAAATCTTTTATTACTCTGAATTAACCAGAATCTTTATATATTTAGTGGGGAGATAATTTCTCACTCAATGTACATTTTACATTAATATTTTGGGATAGCACTCTACTTGTTATTACAACAGATATTATTTGAAGTTTTAAGGACATATTTTTATTGTTTACTCTTACACTACATTGTGAAAAGAAGAAAAAGGAAGAAAGTATTATTATTTATTATGGGAAAAAATGTGTGTGAGAGAGAGGTGGGCGAGAGTGTGTGCTTTGAAGATTCTGAGATTGGGAGATTGAGTAATATAAGAGGCAGATAACTTTTTTTATAATCTAATTTTCTTGAAATAGTGAAAAGAATCTGTTTTCATTCTGGCTGGCCCTGTTTATGTCTCCTACTAGTGAGTTCAGACCACAATGTTCATGAATTTTGGCAAATCGCATTTAGCTTTACCCCAATCCCTTGTATTTGTGTTGCACTCTCTCAAAAAGAACAGTTTTGCCCAAAGCTGAACCAAGCAGTGGTCGATTATATGTCTAAGTAGTGTTTCGTTTTTACTGTTCATTAGACCCTTTGGAATTCTCATGACCCAGTTTTAATCTCTATTGGAGTGCAGGGGCAAACTCTCTGTCATTCTGGATTCTTGTTCAACTGACAAGTAATCAAACAGCATCAGATATGTTTCAAAAAAGGGGAGAGGCAAAATTAATTTAATGACTTAAAAGTGGAGAGTTTACTGACTATAATTCTGAAAAAAAAATGGAAAGGGCTGGGAATATTTAGACTAGATTTTGGAATCCTCGACATAAGGGAAAGAGAAGATGACTATATAGGACAGACAGAAGGGGGTTGTTCACCCATTCTCTACGATTTTAAATACAGAGGCCCTACTCACAAATAATGTTCAATGATAAAGTTAAGCTGATGCCTGCATTTCATACCTGTGAGACCAATTTCATAATCTTAAAAGGGGAAACAGAGCTTTTTTCTATGATAAAGAAAGAGGCACAAGGGACAGTGATGGTAACTTCTTTGCTTAGGGAAGGGCAAAGGGTATAGACTAGACAGAGCTTCTTCTAAGCCTCCAGGACACTTACTGCTATCAATCCAAAATAATCTCAGGAGTATGGTGAGATGGTGACTGAGTGAAGGTGTTGGGCTTGCTTACTAAACTAAATTACATCGAATAAAGTTAACAAACCCAGAAAAAAATGAGATGACTCCAGTATATAACAGGAGTGAGGTCAGCAAAATGAGGTAGGAAAACTGATTTTTTTTCTTTAGTGATGCCAGGACAATTATAAATTATAAAAGGGAATAACAGCTGTGGTCTAGAGGTCCCTATAGCTCTTGAATGAGGGGTAAATAACCACAAGAGAGACTTAGGAGACCTGATAGTACACTGGATAATGGGGTGCACTGGGAATACACTATTGAAACACTGCAGCAGCAGTTCAGAGCGAGGATAACTTGAGGCTCTCAATATACAGCAGCTGGAGCCCAGATCAGCAGGAGAGCTAGATTGAATCAGTGTATCTTCTCAGAGATGAGACTATTTGCTGCAGCCTGAGGTTGTGGCATTCAAAAAACCTAGTAACACTCATCCAGTTGTTCTTTTCCTCACTGCTTCCCACTCCACAAATCCAGATCCAAAACTAAGACTATACTGAATGCTTTCACTTTTCAGAGGTTAAACATCTGGAACCCAACCCCAATGGGATGATTTATGTTAGAAAACAAAGAGAACAACATGTGGCCTGAATGATTTTTTCAAGCACAAGCTGCATCTAGTGATCAAACATAGCTCAGGTTGAGGCTCGCAGGAGACTATGCAAGACATTTAAGTTGAGGAGTAGACTGCTTTAAAGACAGTTTGAAACACTGAAGTTGACTCTTCTATACTCTACTGCCCTGCTTCCTTTACAACAATTACCCATTGTGGGTACCAATTCTCTGGTTACCTGAACAGGTACAAAGGTATTAGTTTGAAAGTTTATCCCTGCCCAACATATAAAACTGAAAATGAAGGGTCAGAACATATCACAAATTCCGTTATGTGCATGCACGTGCACATGGACACACACACACACACACACACAAATCCCTGAGGGAAGTCTCAGTTCAGAAAAATGAAAGAACATGCCAGAAGAGGAGTTGAAAGTAACATTTCTAACAAAATACTTAGCAATTTTTTTTAAATGCTGTGAAAACCAGGAATGGGATATTCTGAGAAAACATGAGTCAAAGAACTATAACTGAAGAACCTGAAAACTATAACTCAATAAAAACAAATACAACAGAGGGTGTCAACAGCAGTTACAACAAATCATGGAGAGATTAGAAAGTTCAAAATCATAATCTTAGAGAACACAAACGTAGAAAAACAGAGAAAGAGAATTTAAAGTAATGGAAGCAATGTAAGAACACTAGGTGTAGCCTCAAGAAAAATGACATTGATGCCATGGGGTCCCAGAATGGAAAGATAAATCCAAAGGGATAACAAACAATATTTAAATAATGGTTGAGACCATCTCAACATGGGAAATAAACCAGAGATCCAATCTAAGAAACTCAACGATACAAAATAATACCAGACCAAAACACTCCCAGACAAATATAATGAAACTGTTGAAAGCTAATGACAAAAACAAACTTCAAAACATCAAGAGAAAAAAGGTAACCTGTGCATAAACTCCATTTACACTATCTGTGGACTTTTTAGTAGGAAAGAGAATGTCTGGAGATATTTAAAATACCCAGAGAGAAATATTTCCAACTTATAATTCTTTATTCAGCAAGAGAAATGTGAAAGACATAAAGGAAGATAAAGAGCTGAACTGAAATGAAAAAAAAAAAAAGAGTTTTTCTACACCCAGCCTCACTTGGTAGTGATAAATAGGCTATTACAAAGTAACAGAGTAACAAATAGAGTTAAAAGTCACCTAAATGATATACTATTAGAATAACTATGTTGTCCATTTATGCTAAACCATCCAAATGGACACAAAACTAGTACATCGTACATTACCCTTAGTTTCTGATCAAACAAAATCATAATGTAAGAATATATTATAAGATGTGCTAGGTTTTAAGGAAGAATGGGAAATTTCTCCATCATTAGGTCCTTATTCCATTTTCTTCTTTAATTCTGTAACGAATTAACTCCCTCTTTCTACACTGTTCACATTTAAATTCTCTTAACCAAAACACTTTATTAACTCAGTTGGTAATGAAGGTAATCTGTCACAAAACAATGTGTAGGCAGCTTTTCAAAACAGATGTATTAATTTTAAGGTTTAAAGTCTTACTCTGCCCCTTAGTACAAACTGCATTACCCATTCATAAGGAATCACTGATGTAAGAATTTTAGACTTGCCAGAGAATTTATAGTTTTCAAAGAGGCAAGGTTACCTTTCTACTTCCAAATTTCAGTAAACAGTTTCCATGTTCTATAATTTTTTCTCTAATCTTGAAATATTCCTGCTTTTCTTCTCCTCGCATACACATTTTTATTATTTGATTTATAGCTACATCATTCCTAAAGACATGGGTTTAAATTTTTCTGTTGTCTTTAGTTTAATTTTAGTTTGTCTTAAACATCTCCATCACTGTGAATGACGATCTATTAACAAATAATTTAAAACTAAATAATAGCATTTTTCCCACAGTTTATACAAAGAGTTCAGAAGAACACTATTCAGAGTTTACACAGATAATAAAACCAAATTATATTTTGATTTATGAAAAGTATGGAAACGGGTCCAGGAGATACAAATGTCAATTTCATTTTGTCTCCAAAGAATCAATGTTTTAATGGCAAGGGGTCCTTTGAAGCCTTCCTATTCCATGTTATTAAATTTTATTTTATCATGAGAGTAAAAGAGGGTAATTTCTGTAGAGTAACAAGTGAATTTTCTTTACTCTTGGAAATTTGTTTAAATACTTATATTATTAAATAGTTGCATTTTATTATGGCCATAAGACCTGACTCTTAGCTTATAAGAGAAAGTCTAATTTTATTTTTATTGTTTCTTCTAAAAGTATTCAATTCTATGAACATTGTTCATAGTTCATTCATTTGTACTAGTTCTTCATTTGATATATTCTTCATTTTCTTCCCTCATAAGGAGACTGGAGAAAAAGGAGTGAAAATCTCCTTCAGTCAGGTTCCTA
The DNA here is from genome assembly GCA_004024945.1 of Uropsilus gracilis. Taxonomy (NCBI): domain Eukaryota; kingdom Metazoa; phylum Chordata; class Mammalia; order Eulipotyphla; family Talpidae; genus Uropsilus; species Uropsilus gracilis. The sequence goes on from PVHY01001304.1 coordinate 11,948, forward strand.
GGTAATACTTATAGGATTTGCTATGCTTGATGTCTTCCAAAAGTACATGAGTAATGCATCATTGCCTATATTCTGTTTTGTTGTTGTTGTTGTTGTTGTTGTTGTTGAGACTAGGTCTTGCTATTTTGGCCTGTGGAACCGCAGGCTCTCGTTGCCCGGGTACCACAGACTCAAGCAATCCCAAGCCTCAGCTTCCCAGGTAGCTGGGATTACGGGCGGGCGCCACCACGCCCAGCTGTTTTTTTGGAACTATGTCTCGCTACGCGCCCCAAGCGGAACTCGAACCGCGATCCCTAGCCCCGGCCGCTTTATAGGCTGAAGCTTACAGGCACATGTCCGGCTGCCTATATTCTGCATAAGTAAACACTCATTGATATTTCTCTGTAATGGGGTGGGTATCCCATTTGTGTTTGCTTATAGTTTGCTTTATTTATTTGCTATCTCTTTGTCAGTCTTCCCTTATTGGAAACAAATGCAGTTTTGATTTAAACTGTAAAACTACTACAATTACCTGTCCAACCCCTTAGCTCCTTTATTTAGGTCTATTATATTTAGGCATAAATATATATCTAAATAAATATATATATATATTTATATATATATTTGTATATATATTTATATATATACCTATATATACACACACGTATATATGTGTGTGTGTCAAATGTCATATATGTGTGTGTGTGTCAAATGTCATAGCATCTTTGAGGTAGATAATGAATAAATATTTGTCTTACTTTTGACTTTATTTTATTTTTACTGGTAAAAATGAAGTTGTGGGCAGTCTCAGCTCTCCTACCTTTTAACAATTGATTTCTGATTAAGTAAATGAGGTGTAAGCAACTTAAATTGTAATAAAGTTTCTAGAGTAACAAACTAAAATGACAATTACAAAAATTAAAAATAAACTATTAGAATACAAGAGCTATCCTATAAAAAGTTAACAAAACAATGTCTACCTCATAACAGTAGCAGTGTCAGAATTTCAATATAGAAAGAGTTCAGTGCTGTAATTGTGTGCCCAAAGGAAATGAGGAGGTAAGGGTGGGTTGGAATTCTAATTTAGAGTTATATTTCCTGAGCAAAAGAGGCAAGTATCTGAGGAATGATAGGGAAGAAAACTATATAAGAAAAAAGAAGTTACTATCTTAGGAGAAATAAATAATTTCATAGAAGGGTAGTGATGCAGTAAGGGCTCGTCAAACAAAATAAATTAAGTTCTTCCATCCTAGAAAAATATAAGGGGCAGGTTTAATCATAACTTTTGCAGAGTTTGGGGCAACATTGTAAAAATAAATTCACAAATTTTTGTCCAAATATAGAAATACTATAAATCTAGTAAACTGATGAATAAAATGTTTGTTATTGCGCATTGATCCATTTACCTGATGTTTTATTTAATACTTTGCAGACAATATTTATTTACTTCTATCATGGAAGAAGTAAAGGAAGTTTCATTTTCTTACCTTTGTCCATGCTGAGATTCTGCTCTGCTCCATAGGCTATCTTATATACATGTGTGAATATTTCATCCCACATGGCTAAACTCCACCCAAACCCCAATTGCTTTAGTGGTGACCTTTAGGGAAATATATCTTAGTAACAAAATTGAGAGAATACTGGAAATAAGCTCAGGTTTCTTTGTACATTTCAGAAAGGGCTGGTGGAATCTACCTAAGGTTGGACATAATCTCTTAGCCTGATGGACACCTTGGCTCTGAGAGAGGGTGCTGCTCGACAAAGTTATTGAAAAGATAGGTCCTGATAGTGATAGATGAGTTTCAAATAGAGAACTAGGAAAGTGAGTATAAGGTACAATATGATTCCTGATTTGTGCCTTTAAGGAAAAGTGAAAAGACATGAATATTGTGCAAACACTTGAAAATAATGCTAGATATTGAACTGAAGTAAAATGACAATACTGGAAATATTTTCTTGCCTATATCCAAAAATGAGCACATACACTGTATGAGGCTGAAATTAAAAAGGAAAAAAGGTCAACATATTGTGATAAAGATACATTCAAGCTTATTCAGAGAGGGGAGTATATAAATGTTAGCATGTTCATAGAATTCTGGCAATATTGAGTGTTTGAGACTTTAATATAAAAATAAAATTTTACTACCTATGAGATGTCAATGATTGGTTTTAAAGCATGCTTTTCTCACATTTTTATCTGTCAACCATCTTCTCCCTCAAATTTGCCATCATTATCTTAAATTAATTATAGCTATGAACCTTAAAATGTAGGTAATTATGTTCTGAACAATCTCTGAAGTGGTGAAATAAATATATGTATTGACCATACATTTCAATTAACAAGTTGTTCTTGTTGTATTAAAATACATAGAAAATAAGGTTAATAAAAAGACCAAACAGGTATTGAATATCTGATTAAATATTGCACAATTTTATAGCAAAATGGTTAAATTCTGAATACTAGAAATATTAACAATTTTTATTTTGCTAATGCTAGAAAAGTTACTGGTTGGAGGTGCATTCACATAATAACACATGCAGCATATTATAAATCAAAGTTCTTGTTTTATAAAACTCATTTGTATACTTGAGAGCATACTATGGAGTATCAGATGGAATTGAATTCCTCTCCATAATCTATGATTCCTATATATAATCTAACGGATTTTAGTAAAATACACAGTTGAAGTATGATAGACATCAATTACTCTTCCCAGTTCAATCTTCTCTTCTGTAGGGATATATGAGCAGTAGAGGACATGGCCGAGTATATTTAATACTTAATCATCTAGCCATTACATATGGAGCCATGTAGATAATTCTTGACAAACAGCTGTGAACAAAAGAATACTTTTTATTGGTCTAAGATTTTTATTTGTTGTTGATTACACACAAATGATCATACATATACACATATATAGCATCTTAAGAGTTTTAAAGATGCAATTTTCTCTAGTATGTTATTATTTGCCATCAATTTGCATGTAACCATGAGGACCTACATATGGCAGAGCAACAAGTTGAAAGGTAGTTGGGTTGCTGAATATCCTAGAAAAATTAATCTTCTAGATGTAAAATTTCTAAGATTCTTCTTAAATGAATACTGATTTGTTGTTATTATGTTTTGGGTTTTATTGTTACGGTGGTTGGTCTATATCGTGCACAGGATATATGCTTTAATTTCTGTATTTCCAAATATTATTATGATACTTGTTAAATAAGGATGTTTTTAAGTTAAAATAAACTATGATGCAATATTATCTTAAAATTAAACACATTTTCAAAAACAGAAAACTAAAATTGACTTGATTTTTAAAATAATTATATTAGTATCCCTTACAAATACATAGATTACATTGCCAATCTCAAAGAACAATTATATATTTTGTATTTTTTTTACTCTCTATTTCTTCTGTGAGACTTTCATAATAGCATCCCTCAAGATATAATTTGTATATATTAACTTGTAGTAGGAAATAGGCATTTACCAAAAAAAAATTTACAAAACAAGATGATTAACAATATCTAATTAATGTTTTCAGAAATAGTCATGGTAGTGTAGTTTAACTTTACTGGTCACTTTCAATGTATCTACCTCTAGGCTAGACAATTTACATGTTTTATCTCTGCTAATCCCCCCAATATCCTATGAGGTAAAACTTGAGTATTATGCTTATTTTATATGTTAGGAAATGAAGTTTTAATTGTCCAATCTGCCATGGCTAATAAATTGAAGACTAAAGCTTTGTACTAAGGCAATATAAAAGAGTTTAATTAGAAAATTAATGTCCTTTTGCTTTGTTATTGACAAGTAAATTGCATTCTGATATTGTATAGAGAAAAAAAAGAAAATCATGTTTTATAGACAATTATGTGAATCTGGTCTTATTTATATTGTGTTTGTTTAGCCTATAATATCCTAAGCTTATTTTCTTGACCTGTCATGTTTTTGTGTAACCAAATTGAAAATGAGTATATTCTTTCCCTGTTCATTTTATGTATTAACTGATTTGCAATGTAGCATCATTAAATCATTTAGAAGTATTTATGATATATTTTAAATGAATTGCTGATGAAAATTCCTTCCTCTATGAGAGCATTATGCTGTTTGAAGTGGACTAGATGAAGAGGTGCTAATTAAACATCTGGCATTCAACCTCACTTTACTACTTTCCCTTATCCAAACAAAATTCTACAAAGGAAATTGAGTACTTTAAAAAACTGATGAGTAAAAGAGACATTCAGAAACATAAATGTTTCATTGTAATAAACTTTACTATAAATTTTAAGTATTACTAACCTGACTAATATCCAAGATTTTTTGTATTTTCTTATGCAAAGACATAAATATATTCCAAAGAGAACAATATATCATTAGACTAATATTTTCCCTCTAAGAGGTAAAGGCTTTTTTTGTGTGTGTAAAACAATAGACATGGTCTTCATTTTAGAACTGTATAACCTTGAGAACATGTGAATATATATCTAAATATCTTTAGATATGTTTGGCAGATGTGCAAAACTAACATGAAGATTCTACAGACCAACCACTAATTAGTATGGTCAAATATATATGTCTAAGATTAAACATAGAAAAGGTACTTAAAGACTATGACAATTATTTTAGAAAAAATAATTTTCCTTTGGAAAATGGCATGATGCTGAAAATTAAGTTTCCCAAAATTTTATTAGCCTATTGCTTTTGAACCAAATGAAAACAGACAAAGGGGTTCAGACTAGTACATTAGAGACAGGGATATATAATATTTGTGTGAATGCATTAGCATTCCTCTGCCTTTTGCCCTGTAGGGCATAGGATTTAGAATATCAAGACTGGGCTATATTTCAACCTGTAGTGACTCAAAGGCCAGATACTTTTGTACTAGGCAAGATGACAGAAAACCTATGTGACTGCCTGCTTTACCTTAATGTCAAAATGGAATATTAAACCTTCCTATTCCTTGGCAATGAATGCCCAGTCCTACAATTGTCATGTAGTAGAACAGTCAGGAAAAGTCAAGTTTTACCAGCAATATGGAGAATTCAGTTCAATTGCCATTGATAGTGGAAATATTGATAAATATTGATACATGTTGTTTAAGGTAGACATGTACTAGTGAAGAAATGGAGGAAGAATCTAAATCCAAGAGGTCAATGGGTCAGGCTCATGTCAATTAAAAGCATTTCTACAAAATAGGAGGAACACATTTGGTAAAAAATCAAAACAGGTTATGAATTTCTTATATGGTTCCTCAAAGGAAAGTGCAATTATATTCCTCAATAAAGGAAAAATACACAGAAGTAAACATTTTGAGAAACAGGAACATGAAAATATGGAGAGTGATACAAAACAATATTTTAACTTAAAAAAAGATCAGAGTTTCAAGTACATACAATACACAGGAAATCAAAGCCAACTGTACAATATTGATTTAAAATATTTAAATATTTTATTTAATATTTTATTAAATTGTTGAATATTTTAATAAATTGTCAGGATATAGTAAAAACATTTTCCCAAATATTAGAGGGCTCATTTTGAGTTGTCAGGATATAGTAAAGACATTTTTACTATATCTTGACAATTTATTGACAAAATAATAATAAAAATAAATAATATCTATTTATTGACAAATTTCACAGATAAGAGAGTGACCTTTCATTGATATACTTTATATCAATAAATTAGTCATAGGAATTCACTGCAAACAGCAAGCCAAAAATTTTGTCATGTGTTCAATAAATTCTATTATGCATAGATGTTCTGTTTTGTTTTGTACTATGTCTAATAATTTAGAAATACAATTCATAGTTTTTGCCCCACAGAGCTTACATTCAAAATTGATGAAATAGACAAATTAATAACTGAAGGACATTTTAAATATTTTGATGGGAAAAATAATGAATACTGGAATATAGGTAACATACTGAACAGAGACTTTCTATAAGAGGGGTATGAGAAGAAAGTTATGGGATACTAATAGAGGAATTTTGGAGGAGGGTGAGTAAAGCATATGCACATAGGGAGGTATAAAATTGCAACCCTAAAATTATAGTTTTGTAAATAATTGAAAAATTAATAAAATTCTAGGGAAGAAAAGAGGTAATGACAAGTTATAAATTATAAGTAGAAATTAGCCAGTTGAAATCCAAAGGGCTAAAAAAGATCCTTTATGGGTATGTGCACTTCTACAGAAAAAATCTAGTAATATGGGAAAAATCTGAAACATTCTAATTGCCTCAAGATAAAGTAAGAAGGAACTGTGATAAAGGATACAGTTGAAGAGGGTGCACTAAGATTAAGAAAGTGTTTTGATCTACTATTGCTATTGGAAGAGAGTATCACCATTTTAGTAATGTCATAACACAAACTCATTATCGTACAATTCTGTAGGTCAGAATTGTGGGCTAATATGATTAATTTCTGGTTCAGTCTTAACCAAATTCAAGCCAATGTGTGAGTCTCATGGGTTCTTATCAAAATACTATTTAGATATTTTATCTAAGTTCTTCTGGTTAATATTTTCTAGTTTTTTTAATGGTTGTAAATCTGGGGTAACATTTCCTTGCTGCCATGATTTGTTCCTATATATTTCCAGCATTCCTTCTCATGTTTTCCAGATCAACCTCTTCATGAATGAAGGACTCAGTTCCTTTCAAGTTTAAGTTTTGGTTCTCTGACTTCTCATTCTATGCTTTCTCAATAAATGATTTTTCATCTGCATTTGTCTTTTTTTTTTTTTACACTTCTTTTAAAAGAGCAAGTGATTAGATTGAATGCAGTAATAATCCAGGATAATTCCCTACTCCCAGGTGAATGGTAACCTCGTCCCTTCACAGCAGGTACCAGATTATTATATGAATAGAAAGAGTATGATCTTGAGAGACTATGTGACTTCCACAGCAAGTTGTTTTTACTTTTTTGTTCTTCAAATGAAATTAGATAAATCAGTTTTATCTAAACACAAAATAGTTCTAAGAAATGGATCTGTCTATAAGTCAAATAACCATCTTCATATTTTAGAAAGACTTGATAATGTATAACTTTAATTATTAGAGGAGACTAGATGAATTCAGAGTAATGGGTTGAAATATAAAGTTGCCAATTAAGTGTAGAGATAAATAAGTAGAATATTAAGGCAATAGCATGAAGATATATTTGAATGACACCAAAGAAGAAAAATCTGGTGTACTTTGCCTCTGGATTGTATCAACATGCACACAGGTTTGATATCGGCTCAAATGGGGCGAAGCCTCTAACCAACAAACCAAAGAAAAAAGCTGCAATTTCAAAATGCAACTTCTGCCACCTAGATTATTTCAGATTCTTATCACCCACACGTAGCATTGCCAGACAAATTCAATTTAAACAACAGGGTTTATAAACAAGGAAAGTTAATCAGGGAAACAAAAAGTTCTTAATGCTACAATTGACCAGTGATTTTACCTTAGTCACCATTTTTAGTCCCAACGATTCCAAAGGCACATGTCAAATATAGTGCCCCTTTAGCCCCTCCAAACCCGAGGCAGGTGCTTTGAAAAAACCCAGTCTTTTCTATTTTCTCTTTGCTTCTCTCTTCTCTTCTCTCTTTGCTTCTCTCTTCCCTCTTTTCTATGTTCTCTTTGCTTCTCTCTTTGTATTCTGAGTTGGTCAGCCTCTCCAAGTTTTTGTAAACTTTTCCAACAAACACTGATGTAAACCAGCTTCCCACACCACCTTGCTGTGGTGCCACACACTCACTGCTTTACCCAGGCCCACCTTCAGTGATGTCTGACCACATTCACCAGCCCTCAACAGCCTCTGATCACCCCTGGCCTGCCATTCTGGCATCTGATTTCACACCACTACTTCTTTGCTGGCTACTCTGCCACCACGACTCCTCACAACCACCAGCTCACTCTTCTAGGGGGTTTCTGCCCTATCTGGCCTCTTGGACTCTATCAGCCTGTCATTCACATGTCTCCCCCACCTTTCTCTTTGCTCATCTTTGCATGTGCCCTTTTTATGCTTGTGGTTTCCTCGCAGAATTTTTTCTCAGACCCCACTCACCAGGACAGTATGACAACCAATACAATTATCAATAACATGGCTAATCCAGCTGAGTTATCCCCAATCAACTTCACTTTATATTTATCTCTGTAGAGTGACTAGAGTCATTGCATTTTTTTTACTTGTGTCCATATTAAACAAAGAGAACAATCACTTGCACTACTTTCAAAACATAAAACAATGATGGGTATGTGTACATCCACATGACACAACTCTCTTTTGAATTATTCATATATTGGGAGAATGTTTGATGAAATGTTCATAATTTTACTGATTAAAGACTTGTATATAACTTTAAAATATGAAGTTCTTGGAAGTTGAACTAGAATATAATAGACACATACCAAAAATATTTTCTTAATTTTTATTTTATATTGGTTTTGAAAAAAGAGAAAATATCATTTTGATGCTATTACCAAGACAGGGGACAAAATATTTTCAAGAAAAGCAATATTTGAAAGACAGTAAAATTAATGATGAAAAGTTTCTGAGACAGTTGGAGATGAGATTCAAAAGATACTTACCGTTATTGCTATCCACAGCAGTAACATCTCCTCTACTAACACTGGAAGGAAGACTATAAGGATGATTGATGGCATTGATAAGTTTGAAGGTGTGAAGCTAGAAGCCATTATCTTCTCTATTACATAAGACTCAAGGTATTCTGCTGAATGTGATGGGGATAGAGGGCATGTAGAAGGTTGGAGGAACATATGGTAATATTTAGAAATAGCTACCGTGTGGTCTGGAAGAGAAAAGTGATTAGAGGGATGAATTGTCCTCTGAGAATTTTGTAAAAATCAAGGCCCATTAGAGAGTTATAGTAATTAAGACAACATGAAAATGGTGCAAGAATCGATAAGTCAAACATCAGTAGTTATTAGAAAGCCTAGAATAGAGTCTACACATAAACACCAAGCCATATACATGAAAGATGAATAATTGCACAATGAATAAGGTTGGCCTTTTCACAAATGATAGTAGTAGAAATAACTTTATCATAGTTTTAAATCAATCAATGAAATTGGGTCAAGTCTAGCAACACCTTAGACATTTTAAAGAAAAGATGTAAAAAACTTAAAACTTGTTATAAAACAATCTCAAACAGCTTCAGAGTAGAAAGGGGCTAGTTATTATTTTTAGTTGAAGCATATTGACAGAAAATAGGCTGCATCTGCTTGTTGCATTCAGTTTTCATATAAACCCATCTAATCATCACTGTAATCAATGTATGGGGTATTTAAATCACTGCAGAAAGTTCCTTTATGTTACCTGTTCCTTGCTATCTATTGGCATCATTTACCCTGATTAGCAACCACTTTCTGATTCCAGTTATTACTTTACTTTGGGCTTTTTGTTGGACTTAATATCAATGGACTCAAAATTATACAACCATTTCTGGCTGGGTCCTTTGTGAGAGTAATTTGTTATTTATTATTATTCATGGTTGCTTGTTCACAACATACCAAGATTTGTTACTCCATTCTCCTCTTGTACATTCTTGTATTCTGCAAATACAAAAGATATTACAAGAAATAGTTTTATCTTTGATGAATGAGTAGGAATAGAATCCTGCAGTCATAGATACATACATAAATTTATCATATATTATTAAAGTTTATCAAAATGGATAAAAAGCTATAAACACACCAAAAACATATGAAAGGTTCTGGTTCCTCTACCCAGGTATGAACCCAAATAAATCGTTCAAGATTTCACATCCCTGAATTGTTCTGGTGTTCACTTTTCTGCTGTTCTCCTACCATAAACCACAATTACTTTGTGTTCCATTATAGAATCAATTCACTGATTCCTTTGGCTCATCCTGGGGCTTTATTTCCCATAATCATACTGACATGGGTGCTATACATTAACTCCTACACCAGGGACCTAAGTCCCTTGTGAACCTGAATTCCTCCTCACTAGTTATAGTCTCCTATCTCCTCTCTCACCCTTTCCTGCTTGTCCAGTCACTGTGGAACAGTTCTGACACAGGCAACTCCTCAGGAAAATTCTCTCATCCCATCAGCTGCAATCACAAATTCTTCAGTGAAATGTGAACCCACGATTTGGTCTAGGAGTCAAGTTTCTCCTTGTTCACTTTTTTCTGTTTTTTTTTTTTTTTTACACTTAGAAGTAGTATTTTATTATACATCTATTGTTATTTATATTTAAACTTATTTAAAAAGAGTGATTTTTAGATTGTATACAGACTGATGCAATCATGATTAATTTATATAGTGTGAAACTATACAGAATTGAAAATGAATGCACTTTAACTTCATGTATCAACACAAATAAGACTCAGAAACAAAACTGAGTAAGATAAATCTCACTACCAAAGCTTAAAAAGAAAAAGGAAAGCAAGTTATAGAGGAGTACAAATAGATGCTTCAACACATACAGTTGAAAAGTAGATTAACTAAAAGAATCTATTATTTGGTACAACTACAAAATTAATAAAACAATAACTAAAAGCAGGGTGAAAGTGTCTGGTTGCTACCACTATATACTTGGGGAAAGATGATTAATGGATTTTTAATACACATATTATTCTTTAAAATTTTATTAATTTTATACAGTTCTTTGAGTTGTATACATATATGTGATTAATTATATTTGAAACATAGTATAGATGGATATTATGAAAATTTTAAATGAGGAGATTGTTTGATATTCCTTGGCTGTACAAATGGCAAATAAATAAATATGGTGACAAATAAATATGGTGACAATTTACCATTACTCTAAATGAAGGAGTCAATATTTTTACAGTTTTCAACTTAGTAAGAACATATATGATACTTTTAAATATTGTGCAATTTCATTCTACTTTCTCTATAACTTGGGTCATTTCCGTTTGTAGTTATAACAATTCCAGCTATAACAATTATGGTAGAATCAGGACATTTCCTTTAATAAGAAAAAAACATTTTAGGAAGTTATGTACAAAAATGGAAATTCATTGCCAAGAATGTTTTAATAGTAATAAGGTATAGCAGTAAAATGATTTTGAAATGTTTGCACATTTTTCTTAGTATCTAGAATCCTAATTATCTATTATTAATATTCAATCTCTTTGAACCATCCTCATTGCTAAACTATGTCTCATCAAACATGAATGTTGTCATCACTCTTTTTCAATTACCGAGATTGTTCACACACAAAATATGTTTTTGATTCTCATTCTTTCCTGTTCTATATCAGCAAATAACTTACTATTGGATTCCTCATCACTGTGCCACTGTTTTTATAACGAGTATTAGGATACTTAATACTAACTACCTCACTAACTCTCTAATGCTGTGCTGCCTTTTCACCTTAAAAATGTAAAGGATGGTCTCATTTTGCATATTTCACTTTCCAAGTCTTCTCACAATATAGAGTTTGTCAAAATTTAAGTTATTATTTCTCTTATCAATATTAAGAGAGGTAAATATTCTTGCCACTTACTTACTTGGAAACAAATCTGATTATGCTTTCATTGTCAGTGATGTGCTAAACTTTTGTCCAGTAATTTGAAAACTCTGACCCACATAGTTGTTCATAGGAAGACATTTTATTTGTAGTAGTATGTTTGTTAACACTATCCTTGATAATATGAATATGCCATTGGAAATACAGGGCAAAATCATGTCTATGTAATCCATATGACAAATTAATGACTGAAGTAAGTTCTATGTGGAATAACAGACTTCTACTGATATTCTAAAGACCATACTTATCAACTAAAACAAAATAAATTCTACAATTCTCTACCCAACATGTAATAACATGACAGGAGAAAGAAGACATAGTAATATGAATTGAGTCATCATTGCCATATGAAAAGTATTATTAAATATCTCAATCATTTCATCCTCTCCTTGTAAAAAAAAATCAATCACATTTTGTATTCAATTCAAATGCAAAAGGAAAATACGGATAGTGCTAAGTAAAATCTCTTGAATTATATAATCATATGATTCTATAACTTAACATAGGGTAACTAATAATTTAGGATGTATGGTTTCAACATGTGAACTGGGAGTCATAGTTTTCAATATCATGCTTATCAGAGGCAATACATCAAGAATCTTTCTAGAAAATCAAAATAGTAGATATTAATACTTTATATGGCATCCTCCTGTATATACTGGACATCTTACAAATTTTCCTTTACTCAAATATAAGCTTCTAAATGCAATGGTCCTTCATAGAAAGATACATGTGATGCTTTTATTTGGCAACACGCTAGTTGTGCCACATAGGAGGTTGGGAAGAGTCAATAATGACAATGTACTGCTATTACAAACATCTTTTCCAGTGCTTCTGGAAAGAATTAATAGCTTCCTATAATGAAAATGTAGTAAATTCATTTTTCCTTTTTGCGGGAAAATTATAATTATGATGATTAATATAGACAGTGAAAGTGATATATTGTTTTTTAAAATAAAATTTTATTAATTTACTATTGATTTACAAAACTTTAAATTTTGGGGTATTGTTTCATTCCTCAATATGTTTATATCTCATGACCAAAACTCTAGTGCCATTCCTATGAACTGACATCTCTTTCTACCTTCCTTATTCTCCCTACATAGCTCCCTGTCTGATAACTATATAATTCAGTGTGTAAAAGGTTTTTGTTATGCTTTACTCATTTGTTTGTTGTGTTATTTACATTCCCCATATGAGAGATATCACTAAGCAATTCCACTTTCTGCCATATATTATTTAGCATAATACCTCAAGTTCAATCCATATTGTCACAAAAGTATTTATCTATTTAATGGTAGAAAAGTATGTTTTATGTAGATGTGTGTGTGTGTGTGTGTATATATATATCTTAATATCTATCAGTGAATGATGGGCATCTGGGTGTTTTCATGTCTTGGCTATTGTGAGTAATGCTATAAACACAGAAGTATCTACATCATTTAGAATTAATATTTTCATACTAAAAATAATGCAACTCTTAATTTTGACAAAACTGTATATTCAATTTCAGGATACACCAAAAAATCAATATTAGGGGAAAACAGGACTAGGTTTAAAGTATATTGTTTAGCCTATGCTATGCAATTTGAATACATATAAAAGCTATATACACTAAGCAATTAGAAAGGATGTAAATGTAAAAGTATTGATATCTGTTGAAGACTCATGTAGGGGGCTGAGCATATCTTCTTCACCTTTTTATTATCAAGAAAATAATTTTGACTGAATATATTGTGAATACTCATATTACATTTCAATATATGCATCTCTCTTTCTATAGATGTGCATTCACAGCTCTGAGAGTATGTAAAAGTGTAATGTAAGTGGTAATGCAATCTACTCACATCAAGATGTTGGGTGAAATTTTAGAGGAAATGCCATGAAGAAATCTTCAGTCTATAAACGACACCTAATAAATAAGTGATTAGTTCTGTGGAACATCTACCATGGAAAGGTACATATCTTGAATAATTACTATTATTTTTGAAGTATTAAACGTTAAAAAGTAAATAAAAAACTTTCTAAAACTGATCATATTCCTATCCTTGACATTTACTAATTTGAACTATTCATTTCTTCTCATAAAGTTTAGATTTGTGAGAAATATTGGCCTTATTTCATTTCTAGGAATTCCTTATAAACTACGTTAATATAGTGCTTCTAGATGTTTATATAACTTGAGTCCTCTCACAAGTGGCCTTGCTCATATTTCTCCAAATTATGCTACATTACACCAATAATTTACTTACTGAAGTATGCAATCTTCTTTAAAAACAATAATTTTAGAAGTGATAATAATTAATGTTAAAATGCAAGTTATATGAAACAAAAAATTAAGTTATATGAGTTAAAAAATAAATACATGGTCTTGAACTGTTTAGTAGATCAGAAGTTGTCATCCTTTTGATAATGACACAGCATACAATGTATATGAGCTCTTAGTAGTCTCTCCCATCATCACTTCTTTTCAAAATAACTTTTAGTGAGAATCACTGCATTCATTAAGAATCCTCTCCTACAGTTAAATGTCTTTATAAAGGAAAATATAACTTTAACAAATTACTGCTCAGAGAAGAGGTCTGATTATTTCTCTACACCTCCCTCCTAGATTTTCTGAATAGGGTGAAAAAATCCTAATAGTGTGGCTACTTAAATATATTTTGAGCCTAATGTAAGTTCAAAGATCACCTATTTTCTCTTAGTTGTCTTTCATCTAAGAGGTTTCTTACTCTTGTTTTCCTTTTGGTTCCCTTATTCTCCTACTACTCATCTATGAATCACGCATTCGTGTTCCAAGTGCCTGTTCCAGCTGATTGCATGATTAAATTTCGCTAATGAGGAGTATGTTGTCTCCTTTAGATTGTAAGCTCAACTTGTAACATTTGGCAGTAATGGGTCTGTCACCAAAGGACTTTGTTTTCCTTTCATTCTTAATCTTTGTATATAAAGATTCCTCAGGAAAATAGCTGATCAGGATATTTTTGTTTTTGTGAAGAATATCAGCTACTAAACTTTTCATTTTTTTCTTCCTCTATCATGTTGTCTCTATTGGCAAAGCCTGAACATATATTAGCTCCTCTAGGAGTAAAAAAAAATGCTGCAATAGAATGACTAACTGGATTAGGTTTGTATTGACAATGAATATGCCAAAGTGTTAAGAATTTTGCTTTGGGCAGGGCAAGACACAAAGATTCCTGTGTTTCTTTACCAACTGTGATAGAAAAAAACACAGCTTTATCAAATCAATAGTATCACTGAAAACTTAGACAGGACATAGCACTGGAGAATAAATTTTATTTTTATATGTACTACTATATAAAATGCATTCTGGTCCAATAGTGAGGTAAGAAGGAAATAATCTTCAGAGCCATCTTTGTGGATTTCAGAGCATTCAGCAGCAATGAATAATTTTAATGAATGGATAAAGGGGAAAAGTCTCTTTCATCACACTAAAAGATATGGGAAATAACAGCCTTAAATGGAAATATGACTCTTAAAACCAAGAAATAATTAGAAAAATGAAAAAGTCTCTAAAATATTCTAGCTCTAAGAAAAACAAAAAGATGGAATGATAGTTAAAAGAACAAAAACATGTTTTTTGGTTAAAATAACTAGATTTAACATATAAATGGAGAGTTAAAATGATCTTGTTTTTTCTTGAATTATTTGCATCATTAAAATTATGAGCCATATAAACATAATCATTAATGTGAGTGAATAATCAAAGGACAAAAACAAACCTCGGGTGTGTATATGTGTATCTGTTTCTATCATTACTTTCACCATCTCTAACACCATCTCTACCTACACAATTATGTTGTCTGTAAATCCAAAAATCTCAGTCATCTGTATGTTTATTGACCAATCTAGCTAGCTAGCTACCATCTATCTAATCTCTCTAAAACTAAAAAGAAGAAGTCAAAATCAGAACTTCAGTCATGGCAAATAGGAAGTCAAAATTAATGGGAAAATATTTTTATTCTCTTTCTATGTCAAATCAGTAGAAAAATATATCTGGAAATATTTGGTTGACAGTTTCTGTTTAAATTTTCATTTTAAAGCCAGCCTCTTCTGTTTACTTGTTTCTGAGTGCTGAGGTTTATTTATGCTGTGTAGCACTCTATGATGAATGCTAAAGTGTAATGCCTGGAGAAAATCAACTGTCAAACTGAATTCAGATGTTATAGTAACTGTGATGTCAAGAAAAAGTCAGTCAGTACTGTCACACCCAAACACTTGTAAAGTTGAGATTATATGTTTTTGCTTTTTTTTTTATTCTTAGATTTTAACAGTTTTAAAATGCTGAAATACATAATGCTCTCACACAATCTTACTAGATTTGTGTGGGGGATGAAACAGGGAAGTAGCTAAGATCATGGGTTTGGGAATGGATCTTTATTGTTATGTCTGGACTGCAAATGGAAGGAAATCACAAAGAGTAAAGATTTAATATTACCCTTAAAAATTGTTCTTGAGTCTTTCTCTTTCACAATATACAGCAAAGAATGAGTTCCCAAACACTATTTTATAGATTTATTATTGTTTTAAACAATATCTTAAGAAAACACTGAAAGTTCTGGTGATAACTTAAATTATTAAATAGTACAAATATTAAACAATACAAAATATAAATGTTCATATCTAACTTTTATTCATCACTTTTGATAAAATATTTTTACTGTGTTATTTGTTCAGTGTGGTTGCTCTGTGAAGACAATTCCACATCTTATAATCTCACATATTTTAGAGTCATCTGATATTATCTATAAATATATGTATATATTATATGAAATATATAGTATATTATATATATTGCTTTATGTACAAATATATGCAGATAAATATATATTTCAATTGGTACAAATAATTTCTGTGCAATATGTTGAATTAGTAAATAGACTTTTATAGATAAGTTCTGAAATACTGACATTACAACAAAACATATTTACCATACAAGTTGTCTATTTTTGGTATGATTCGGGGAGGGGTGAATACAATTTAATGCTTCTAGCTCTTACACTTCACTTCTAAATATATGCCTAGATTCTTTTATTATTTTGTATAAAGGCACATATTATCTTTCATTACAACCTACCACAAATCCATTTGTCTATCCATCCATCCATCCATCCATCCATCCATCCATCCATCCATCCATCCATCCATCCATCCATCCATCCATTCATCCATCCATCCATCTATCCACCCACCCATCCACCCATCCACCCATCCACCCATCCACTCACTTATGTATACATATATACATGCTTTGCAATTATTTGATACAGAAAGGTTTTTTTTTTTTTTTTGGTTTTTGTTTGTTTGTTTGTTTTGGAGACTAGGTCTCACTATTTTGCCCATCAAACCGCAAGCTCATGTTGCCCGGGGAACCACAGACTCAAGCAACCCCCAGCCTCAGCTTCCCAGGTAGCTGGGATTACAGGCACGCACCACCACGCCCAGTTATTTTTTGGGACTAGGTCTTGTTATGTGCCCCTGGTGGGACTCGAACCACTATCCCTGGCCCTGGCCTTGGCTTCCTAGGCTGCCACCTACAGGTATGTGCCACCATGCCCGGCCTGATGCAGAAAGTTTTATTGGCACTAGTCATCTTCTGCTAACTTCTGGGCAATCTCCCCATTTTTATGTGAGATTTATAAGTGTTTATGAATCACACACAGGCATCAGGAGACACAAAATAAAGTTTTTGCTAATGTAATAAATAACAAAGTGATTGCCTATGGACAACGGCCAGGTTCAGTCAGGAGTAAAAAGTGAGAATGAAGCACTGGCAGTTTGGCAGATTCAGGGGGATTCAGGAGGCAAGTAGTTTTGTAATTTTGTTTTTAAGAACGAAATGTGGTTGGAGTGACCACCTGTGACCTGAGATTCACATGGTTCGAAATTTCATGGATGACAAGTGGGAAAAGGAAAATGACTTTTTATCAGTTAGCACAGATGTGGGGCAAAGGATAAAGGGGAAGTGTGGGGCTTGAAAGTTCTCAAAGGACAAACATCAGTAATGGAGTCTTTCTCTTTATTACATGTGATATTTTAATTACTGTCTTATGACACTAGATTGTTGCCATTCCTACATAATAATCTCATTCCATTTATATCCATCTTAAAGATAGGAAAATAAATCAGTTTAAAGTCAGCAAGCTCATTACTTTGACTATGGTCCTGATTGAATAGTAATTGTGGGGAAAG
Organism: Uropsilus gracilis; assembly: GCA_004024945.1. Taxonomy (NCBI): domain Eukaryota; kingdom Metazoa; phylum Chordata; class Mammalia; order Eulipotyphla; family Talpidae; genus Uropsilus; species Uropsilus gracilis. The sequence goes on from PVHY01001304.1 coordinate 29,667, forward strand.
TAAAATATCAATTTTAGTCTATTTTAAATTGAGGATTTTGATTGGCACCTGATATACATTAAGATGGCGACTGTTGTATTAGTCCTATTGGAATTTCTCTAGAGGAAGCCTTTCCTCCCCCCAAAAAAGGATCAATCATACTCTTTACTGATACTTTCTCACCTCATTCCCATCACCCCTAAAAAAGAAATCAGAGAATCAAAATATAGTAGTAAAAATAAAGTAAAATAGTAGTTCCTGCTGAAAGATGGATCAATGCCAGCATTAGAAGAAATGATTGCCTGTCTGAGTATAAATCTCATGAATGTTTAGTCACCTGCATGGAGGAAGAAATCCAATAATGGTTATCATTTTTATGAAGTCTTTTATGGTAAAATTGCTTTTATGTTTATTTTAAGTATATTCCTTATGGTCTTTATTTAAATAACTTTTTTTTTCTGTAAAACAGGTGTTGCAGCAAAAAGGACTTTTCTTATTTGATGTAATTATTGTTTTCCTTCTTACTTGTTTCATACAAGCTATTCATTCATGATATCCTTATTCCAATTAATTTGTGCGGTTTATTCCAAAATTTCACTTCCTCTGTCCTCTTTCATTCTTTTATTTCTAAGTGCTATACCCCTGCATGACTAGAAGTGAATGGAAAAATACCTCTCTTTCATGTTAAAATGCCTTAAGTCATTTAACTAGTGTTATGAAGACTAAAAGGAGAGATTTTTTTTCATTGTTAACATCTTCCTTAAAATGTGGTTCTAGGGTACAGAAGTATTTCAGTTGCTGCTGGGTTAAGAAGAGTGATGTGAAATCAAAACAACCAGTCTCAAAAAATCAAATATTTCTATTAAATGAATTCTTCCCAAGCTTAACTTCTCTCATTGAGTCATTTTTCAATCTGGAGCTTTTTTTATCAATGTTAACAATAAACCATAAGTAAAATTGAAAGAGGAAAAAATTGTTATTGTTCTAAAACAGAATTGGTAAAACTATTATTTTACTCGTACCAGTTTTTCAGATAGTGCATATCAATTTGCACATTATTTACGTACTTATGGGAAATGGAAAATGAAAGTGCTGATAATAAAACCAGTCAATCATTATACAATAATTAAATGGTAGAAATGAACTTTTTGACATGAAAAATTATCTTTTAACATTTTGCATATACTTGATACTGAGGTTAGGGATATCTTAAATTGTTAAACAGATGGAACATCAAAGACTGACCAATACAATTTGGGATTAACACATCTAACTACTAATAATCACCTTTTAAAGACATTTGTTCTAAGAAATTAAAATATAAATATATGGATGTTCAAATTTATTTTGTATTTCTTATTTTGGATTCTAATGACCTTTCTTTGCAACTCTATTTTTCATTTTCTTCATTTTAATTTTTCACTTTCTTATACATATAATTTTAAATGATATCCAATAGATGTTTTTGTGCTCATCTGAGCCTGAGTTTTCTCATATAACATGCCAATTACAAATTTTAACTAAAATTACATACAGTTGGTAATAGCACATTTTCTCTGCAGAAAATTAAGGACTGATTGCACTCTGTGCTGCATCATATTCTGGTTGCAATTCCACCAAAGGTGTATAGTCATATGAGAAGTCTCAAAAATAAAGTGAAGAAAAATGTCAACTGCTTTTTAATAACTATGGGAAGTTTTGCCAATCATTGTTGGAAGTGTCCATTATAAAATGACATAGGGTTGCTTAGGATTGCATATTTAAAAGTATTAGGAAGCATGCTCATGACAAAATAGATGCAGATACCTCAGAAAACATAAAAGTTATAAAGATTCAGATGTAGGTGTAATATATTCAGATTGAGTTGAAGACAAAATAAGCAGAAAATTTAAATGATGAGAGGGGACTTTTAAGGTAACTTTGAGATAATGACATTTCTGATTAAAGAACAAAATACTCAACTTGATCACCATAAAATTATTTTTTAGGTTATCAGTGAAAAGTCAAAAAGATTAAAGAAAATTTTTATTAGTGTCTTGTTGAGTAATTTTTCTACTGGCTATTTTTTTTTAACACACTGCTATTTAAGCATCCTTTTCTTCCTTATCTTTCTAATATTGTCTGAAAACTCTACCACCACCATTTCAATCCCTTTTCCAACTCTAAAAATTTATTTTTTTCAAATGAAACTATAGTTTCAGAGCATAGATTTTAAGTTCTTCCAAAATTTCACATTGTTTAACGAACAGACTTAAATCTGTTTGTTGTATGAGCTATAAAGAGCAATTAATTTTTACTACAGAAAATACTAACTCCCATTGACCTGAACAACAGGCAAATTAAAATTTACTGAAGATATTAATATACATGTTAAATATACCAAACTTCTTTTAGAAAAAAAAAAAAAAAGCTTTAGAATTGAAGTATGGCATGGGTAGTTTGGTGAAGGGAATGAAAAAAAAAATTAGATGGGTTGCAAATAAGCCAAAGACATTGCTTTTGAAGATGAAGCTATGCTATTTTACTGTTATCTCTCCTAATTCTTAATCTGCTATAAGAAAATTATAAAATTTCTATGGAAAGTTATACTGCAGCAAAATAGAAAGGTGAATTCAAATTGCAAGTACTTTCAAGTTTTTAGCGCCACACAAAATATATAATATAGTTCTTATCTGAAGATTATTTCTAACCAGCAATTCTTATGCTTTCTATATAATAATACGTTGTTCTAGAACAAAAAAAAAATCAGTAAATCATGCTATAAATATTTGATTAAATGCTTCCATTTATACAAGTTCAATTATGTTTTTTATATACAGTATTTAAGGTGATGGTGAATTTATGAATGTTACTAAGGTTTTGCTATATTTGGGCTATGGCAAGGTTTTACTCTACACTGAGCACAAGCTCACACATTTTCATACCTTTCATGTATCTGATCTAAACTTGGATTTTTATGAATTATCTTATAATGATAAAAAAAACAACTACTCAGAACATTTGAAAGCTTTCAAAAGCATAAATTTAAGTGCAACTTAACTTGCCTTGATAAATTTCCTTTACCTCATAAAGCATTTTAGAAATAACCTGGAAAAAAAGTTTTTTCTCTACTACATTTCCCCTTTATATCCACTAGGTAAATATTTTGTTGTGCCTCTTGTTTTCCTTCTCCCTTGTTTTCTTATATACTTATTTTAAGTTTCCTCTTATAATCTTGAAATCCTTCTAAAAAACTTACTGCCAAGGTATATAACTGCATTATATTTTTTAAGTATATGGTTTGTTCTTTCTATCTAGGAATAACTAAAAAGAAGATAAAGAAATTGTAATAGTTATATTCTTTCATGCCATTAAAATTCACAATATATAAAGTAAGTCTGACCTTACTCTAATTGTTTCCATTATTGCAATGGATACATTAGGGCAATACTGAAAGCTTTTGCTTTTCAGTTGGTAGGTACATTGTTGGAGTCATAGTTTCAGGTAAAGTCTTCAGTTCTTCAATAATTATTTAATCCAGTCTGTCCAAAATTTAGAACCATTAATGTTAATGGCAGAATCGTTGCTGTACGAAAAATAAAATGAGTGCCTAGAGGCAGGTGACTTTCATAATGGAAAAGTTTACAGACCTTGAGGACTGCTAAAAATACTGTTTGTCTACTTGCACCTTGTAGTTAAGGTACTTTCCAAATCCAAAGGAATATACAGGGGTTAGAGGGTAAGGATACTGGGTAATCATGACCAAGAGCTTGTGGAACCCATTGTTTCTTGAAAGCTTTCATATTTATAGACCACTACATCTCCATTTTAAAACAATATCTACAATTCTTCATTCTTTATCTCAAAGCTCAGAGACTTCTTAAGGTTCCAGTTAACTCTTACATAGATTGTATGCGTTAATATTAACTAACATATTCTTGTCCTGGATGCCATATCTTTGATAGTTGTATACTAGCTGGATTAATTATTCCCAAATGCAATAGAATGAATATTCGTTAAACCATGATGGAAAATCTGTGCAGGTTTAACAGTGCTTGCTATTATAAAAGAGCAATAACATTATATCATATAATATACATAATATATTACTAGTATCAAACAATCAATTGGAAAAATACAAATAAAACTTTATCACTACAAATAATATTTAAATTATATCTCTATGCATCCATATGTGTACGTATGTACCTAAGACACTGATGTGAAGTAAGGAAAATAAATCATGCAACCTTTTATTATAATTTTGACATTTTGTCTTCACACATTTCATCAATTTCATTTTCTATCACTGGAATTGTTTTATTTTTCCTGAATAGTAATGTGTTATTCTATTAAAAACTAAATCTAATTTGGCATTTCTGTGAACAAAATTGTTCAGGTGTTTATGTGTTCTGCTGATCTTATTATATTTGGGGCAGCTGTCATCAAATAGTATCAAAAGCAGAAATGTATGAAGCCCTGTCTGCTAAACCTGGAACTCTGCCAATCTAAATGCACTGTACCTGATGTCCAGAAGCCACCATCTGGGCAGCAAGGGCAAGTCTCCAGCTTCTTGGTACTGAAGACATTAACAGCCTCTTGAACTATAAGCTGACTAGGCAGCAGAAAAATCTGCCCTTGGGAATAGGTGGCAGGTGGCAACCATTTCCACCAAAGCATTTGATGGAAGAAGTGCCTACATTCAAATAATTTCTGAATCTGAGCCAAGAACTGCCAGTTCCTTTTGCCAGCTAACCATTCACAATTCAGCCTCCTCACCTGCTTCATTCTCCTGGGAGCTTTACAAGCAGTAATCACCAGCTGCCCTGCTGGAGACTGTTCTGTTGTGACACCAGAGAAAGCTGGACTGAAAACACAGTGAGTGTGAACAGGTAAACTAATATCAGTGCAAATAAAGTCTTCCTCGCTATTTGATTTTTTACACTCTTATAGGAAAAAAAAAAACATGTGTGCAATGAATGTGAGCAGAACCTGTTAGGCAGAACCTGTTTTTTTCAAAAACATTAGTATATACATTAACAACTAAAGTCAACTACAATTAAAACATCATAACCAAGTTTCATTATGTAGTAAATATTCATTAGTAAAGTCAGTAAATACAAAGAGAAACATTCTCAATGTTCCTTAAAGGTTGTCCCTGTCTCTTCTAGCCTTTGCTTTCATTTTCTTGGTTTTTTCTTCCTAATTGTTCTCACTTATATAAAAATAAGGAGCTGTTTTCTTCTGCATTTTTGTGATACAGTTATGGTTCATGGAACAGCTGCAAAGCATCACCTGGGAACTGATTTAAAAAATGCAAGAATTCCAGTCCAACACTTGGCCTGATTATTTAAAATCTGCAGTTTTATCAAGATGCCAATGTTTCTTTTTTTTTTTTTCCAACCCAAGTTAATGTTGGTTAATATTGCCAGTGATTCTCAAGACTGAAACACACTAGAATCACCTAAAGAATTTAAAATCCACTATTGCCTGGTATACATTGCCAGATTTTTACTTAATTAATCTTAGAAAGTATCTCAGGATCAGTGTTTTTCAAAACCCTGGTTCTACACATTGGAGAGCCAAAGTTGTACATGAATTCCTAAATATATTTGAAAGCTTAAATCTAAATATACTTTAGAGAATTAAGTTCATACATCATTTTGAACATAACGTCTGACCAAAACTAGAACTACAGAAATGTAATTGATTTTGAGAGTTGAAAATAATGCTTGTGATTACAAAAGAATTATGCAAAAAGGATTTATTTTATTGACTGTAACTAGTGATATATGTTAAAAATCAACTATGCTGGAAGATGGAATTTTAAAGGAGCATATCGTTGCTATTAATTATTAAAATAAAATTCAGTGTATTTTTATGTCTGACTCATGTATGATTAGAATTTTTAAAAGAAGCAATACTCAGCTCATATTTAAAGGATAATTAAAATATTGCTGTTTTTCATATACCAGTTATTATATGGGATCATTGCACTGTATCAGCCCTCCCCCCCCCAAAAAAAAAAAAATGAGATCATTCATTTTACTGATAATGGAAAAAAAATTTAATGGGAAGGATTTATAAAAATCTACTGAGTTAACTATGAATAAATGATAGCAAATATATATCATTAGGATCGCAAGAGGAATGTATAGAAATTAAGAGATTGAAAAACAATATGTAAAGTGTCTTTGTTTTGATTTTTAAATCCTGTATAAACCTGAGTACTTTTATATAAAATATGAGAGAAACACCTTAAAATTATTTTAAATTCATGTAAAATATTAAGTATACATCTGAGGTGGTGCTTTAAAAATCAGAATTGTTTCCTTTTCAAATCATCTAAAGCAATGTAAACATTAAAATAAGGTTTCATATAAGCATAAATACTGATAGGACATATCTATTTTTTTATTTAGAGAAATTTAAGAATATAAAGTAGTCTCTCCATAGAGCTTTATGTGTACAGATACTGCTGAAATATTAAAATTAAAATACAAAATAAAATTTCATACATCACTGAGCATTTAATTGTTAGTCCAAGAGAACTGACCTGTCAATGACCTTATGTCTAGTATGCTATAATAATATCCATTACAACACCTTTTATACATGTTTTAAGCTCAATTTTTAAACTCAAATTTTATCAGTTGACAATTTGTGATCAATAACTGTGACTTCCAAAATCCTTTGTAGATGAAGTTAGGCACAAAACCTATATTTAATTCCTATGAAATTCTTATGTAAACATGACTATGTTTACAAATCAATTTAACATTCATAATGCTCAAATGTGTTACATGTCCTTCATGATATATGCAGTTTTTAAAAGCACATTGTTTTCTTAAAAATGAAAGCTTTCAACAATTACTAATATGGCTATGGGTGGAAAATGAGAATAAAATATTAACAAAGAGAGCAGGACCAATATTTAGCAAATCTGGTAATAGAGATTTGTTAAGGGATTGAATCTATCTTGAGATTAATTTAAATAGCTTGAAAATATGGTGCTACTTATTGAGAACATATCCTTTCTAGGAAATGTAACTACTTAGAACACAAGTGTATTCTTTTATATGAAAAGCAATAAAATATGATCTTCAAAAATTGTAAACAAAAAAGTAACAATAAAGTGTTTCCACATGCATTAAGAATGTTTTCAAAACAACCATGTGCAAAGCACTGCTTGATATAATAACAAACAAAAACAAAACAGGAAAATACAAGGAACTAGAATTCTCCAGGACTCAGGAAATTATAAAATAAATTAATTTCAAAATGATAAATTCCATGAAGAAAATAAGATAAGTGATAATGTAAATATGCTACCCACATTAGATTTCATTTGTAGTATAGTGTAGCTTTCATAATTTGATAACTATGTGGTTCATTCCAGTACTGGACTACTGAAAATAATGCTGCTAATATCTGTGTGCATGTGTTTATGTGTGCAAGGTTTTAAGTTCTTTTAGCTAAAACTGTAGGCATGGAAAGCTAAATCATTTGATGCAAGTATACTTGTCGTTTTAAAATCTACCAGAATTAAATGTAGTTGGGCCATTTCACATTCCCAACAGCAGGGATTGAATATCTATACTTTATGTCTTTATCAATGTTTTACATTTTTTGTGTTTTAAGTTTTAGACATTATGATGTGTATATACTGGCATCTCCTTCTGGATATAACTTGTACTTTCCTGTTTCTGAGCATCCTTTCTTGTGCTTATGAGATTTTGTGGAATGTCTGTCATATTTTTAGAGAGTGGTAGTATTTACCTTCCTTTTAATGAATTAGAAGAACTATTTACAAGTTCTGAACACATGACATTGGTCAAATATATGTATTGGGAATGTAAACTGGTCCAACCTCTATGGAAAGCTGTGTGGAGGACCCTCAAATTAATGAAAATGGAACTATCTTTTGATCCAGCAATTGCTCTCTTGGGGATCTACCCAAAAGAGACCTCAATGTGAGTACAAAGGGACACCTGTGCTTGGATGTTTACCACAGCACTATTTATAATTGCAAGGACATGGAAGCAACCTAAGTGCCCCAAAACAGATGACTGGATGAAAAAAATGTGGTATATATACACAATGGAATATTACTCATCAATTAAGAATGACAAATTCAACGACTTTATGACAACATGGATGTCCTTAGAAGGAATCATAATATCAAAAGTAAGTAAGTAAGTCAAAAAGAGAAAGACAGAAATCAAGTGGTTTCACTAATATATGGGATATAATGGAAAAAAATAAACAAAAGCCATGAGGAAAAGACAAAACAAGCTAAGCACCAAACTGAAGCACACAACAATGGGCAGGAGGGAAAGGGGAGAGGGGGGAGGAGGGGAGGGGGGCAAGTCCCTGGGATCACAATGATGTGAAATTTATATATAAATAAATTAACAAAAATAAAATAAATATATGTATTGTTGGTATTGTCTACCATTCTGGTGCTTTTTAAAATTTTAAAATTTGTCTCTTGCTGGAGAGCAATTTTTTTTTTTTTTTTATTTTCCCTTTGCTCAAATTTATCAATTTATTTTTTTGTGTGTCCTTTTTGGTTATTTTTATGAAAAACTGCAAAAAGAAAAACATTTCTTTGTGCTTTGAGACTTGTATACACTTACCCACTATATTACTTATGATCCATTTGAGTTAATTCTTGTTTTGTTGTGAGGCAGGCATGCAGTTCACTTTTTCATATGAACGCCAATTGTTCCAGCCCTATTTGTTGAAAAAATTTGTTATATCCATGTTTATTGTCATGTCATTTTTGTTGGAAATCAGTTTTGTGAATATACTTCCCAATTCTCTATTGTTATTGCTGAGTGATGCGTCTATCACTTCACCAACAGCGCAGTCTTGATTATTGTAGCTTTATATTAAATTCTAAAATTAAGGTAAGTTATCTAGCTTTATTTTACTCTTAAAATATTCTTTGATTACATGTCATTTTCTTTTCCAAATGTTTTATATAGCATATGTAGATGCATGTTGGGGAATTCAGTTGGAATTACACTGAATATATTCATAATTTTTAGGAGAACTGAGTCCTTAAACATATTATTGCAATATCTGAATGTGACATAACTCTCAATTTATTTTAGTATGGAAAGAGATAAATTTTAAGGTATTGGTAGAATTCATAGAATAACTTCATTTCTCGATTTTAAATTTTTAAACTTCAATTTTCATTTTTAAATCTCTTTTGCAGAGCAGAAATTTTAAATTTAATGAATTCTGACATTTTTTCTTTCATGTAGTGTATTTATAATACTCTTCTCATCACTAGAAAGCAAAGTTATATTGGTTTTCTCCTAGAGTATCTCATAAATAGTTTCATAGCTTTGCATTTACATTTAGATATAGAATCCATTTTTACTGATTTTTGTTAAGGTTCAAGATCTGTGTCTTGATTTTTTTTTAAATTTTGCATTTAGCATATCAATTTTTCTAGATGACCTTTTTGCCACTGCAATAATTTTTGATTCTTTGTCAAAGATAATTTGGTTATATTTGTGTAAGTCTATTTCTGAACTATTGATATTGCCCCTTCAATTTTTCTTTATTTAGAAAAAAATACAATTTTTGTAAAAACTTCTAGCTATATGTTTAAAGTTGTCTTTATTACCATTGAATTAACGAATGAGATAAATTTGACTTTCCTTCCCATGCTCTCATATACTACTCTTACACTTTAGCTTAATAACATTCTAAGAAAGTGTCAAAAATTAAAATAATTCTGAATTTCTTTGTCTTCTTCCATAAATTAAAAGAGAATTAGTATGGAAAGTATAAATAGAAAATATCTCAAGTAGCATGTTGTTTTTCTGAGTATTTGGGTCGTAATGTACTTTATGGAGGCATGGAAGAATGAAAACTGAATTTACTTTCTATTATTCATTTTATGCTATATTTTCTTTATTTTATCGATGTGCATATATATGTATAAATGTACTGACAGATTTATGTGTCAGGTAAATGTATAAGTGTGTGCATGCCATTGTACACACAATCAACTATTAGACTTCCAACAGAAAAAGCATTTAGGGCATTATACTCACTTAAACACAACTATGCTTTGGAATTCATCAACACTATCAGTCAGAGAGTCATTTTTTGTACTCTAATAGAGTACTCCTTTTAGAGGAGTAGATTAATTTTCCTTTCCATCTAGCACATTCAATACTATTTTAGCACAATGTGAAACAAAAACAAGATCAGAGGTAAGCAAACTTACTTTACTTCTGAAGTAGCACATTTGCCAGTGTTGCATTATGACTTCACTATGAAGCTGCTATGCAATGTCTTAACAGTGTGTTTTGATTGCTCCACTGACTGGTCATTCCCCCATCTCTATCCCATTCCTCAAATCTCCTTTTTCCCTCAGATGCAACAATATTTAAAGTAGGTCAATTAATAATTCTACCATGGCCTTTAAGTTTTTTTAAATAAAAGACAGAATCACATAATTCCTACTTAAAATAATACAAAGATAGGACTAACCTAAGTGAGAAAAATATGCCAATAGCCATGATTGTCCAAAAGCTTGACCTCTGGTGCCAGTTAGTCATGCTGTAAATTCAAAGGATTAGTTGACATAAATTAAATCCACTACTCCATTACACTTAAGAATGACAAGAAAATGAAATAGCATTAGTACTGATATGGAGAAAGTTTTGGTGGTTTGGATGAAAAATCAAACTAGTCACAGAATTTTCTTAACCCCAAATCCAGACCAATTAATGAAGATTGAGAAAGGTAAAGAAGCTAGCAGAGGTTAACTCATAAAAATTAAGGGAAAAATTATTTCCAAAATATAAAAGCATGAGGTGAAGCAAATATTGATATAGAGTTGCAGCAAGATTTCTAGAAAATATAAATGAAATCACTGATAAGGTGGATACAGTAAATGTAGGGCTTTTATATCTAAAATGAATCTACTGCCTGTATTCAAAGCTACAAAAGACATTCTTTTTAGGGACTAATGTAAATTGTGATTTTAGTTGAAGACAATGCTTATTTATAAATCTGAAAAATCCTTGTTTTCCTAAGAATTATACTAAATCTGTGCTCTATAAATGGAGCAACAGAGTCTGAATGACATCATATCTGCTATAACATGGTTAACTGAATATTTAAGCCCACTGTTCATATTTACTGCTCAGAATAAAATTTTTTCTCCATATAGTACAATCATTTATAGTTGATTTGGTCCCCAAAACCTTTGATGAAGATGTAGGAGATGACTTATCTTATTTTCATGGAACATTCATATTGAAGTGCATCCATTAAGGAATAATATCAACTCTCAAGTTCTTACATATATATAAAAAAACCATTAATCTATACTTGCCATAGATAATGATTTCTTTGACAGATCTGTGCAAAGTCAACTGAAAATGTTTGTATAAGAACCCATCATTCTAGATTTGAGTATTTTTGATTTAAAGGAGGAGGTCAAAATATCAACCAGAAAGAAATTTGGAATAAGTTCACTCCAACCTTCATGACTAATATTGAGGGATCCAAAACTTAAGTAGAGAAAGTAAGTATAAAGTATAGATGTGTTATAATTAGCATAAGATTAGAATTAGATATGAAAACTAAGATAAACGAGTTATCTCATGATTAAACATGAATGAATGAGGTGTTGTTTCTTATATATAATCAGTTTCTTGAGATGGAATCTACTCCTGGTATAGTTGCAATTAACACTATTGATTTGACAACAACGAATTTAGAATATTACTTACACTTATTTGATAAAGCCTTAGCAGGAACTGACAATACTGACTCCAAATTTGAAAGAAATTCTACTGTTGCTAATATGCTATCAAACAGCATTACATATCATAAAGAAATATTTTCCAAAGGGAAGATTCAATATGCAGCAAAATTTATTGTTACCTTAATGAAACCTCCACCATCACCCCCGTTGAACAAAGACATACCTAATCGTCAGCAACCATCAAAATCAAGGCAAGTTAAAGATTATAGGTTGTTGAAGACTTAATCAATAGCATTTTTCATTGATAATTTTTAAATTAAGATATATAAATTTGTTTGGGTACAATGCTATTTCACATTCAAAGGACTGTGATAGAGTATAAACCTAACTTCTGTATGCCTGGGTATGTAGTTCTCTCTCTGTGTGTACACACACACACACACACACACACACACATATATATATATATATAATTTTTATATAGATTACCCAAAATTACATTGTGTTATTAGTATTTTCATGTAACATCTAATTCCTCAAAAGGGAAAAATGATAGTCTTCCAAAACATTTAACATTTGAGTACTATTGGCAAAATAAGATCATTATAATAGATACAGATGTAGCATGGAATAGAGATAACAGTAGTGGAAACTTTCTACTCTTTTGTGTTCAAAAGACTTGCCTATTTATGTGAATGCTGAAGATCTAAAAGCTATTTTTAAAAAGTGATAAAAACATAAGACACCTTGATGAAAGATTTGCTATCAATGGAGCACTATGAAATCTGCTTTATAACACAAGAAAAGAGACTGAACAGTGAGAACATACTTAAAAATAAAAAAAATTAACCAGTGTTCAAGTGTTCTGGAAAGTTATCTCATTAGTGAGTCCAATATTTTCTTTAACATTCAACTTGACTTACTGAGTTTCTTGCATACTCAGGAATGCATCATTTAATAACTAGGGAAAAAAATAATGGGAAGGGGTGAGTTTCTTGTTGATTTGTTTTAGTTGTTCCTTTTTTTCTCATTATAGGAAGATTTTGTTAGCCAATTAGGCTTACTTACATTGCTGTGAAAGAAAACATAAAGCTTTTTTTTCCAATAACCCTTGAGAATCAAGTCAATGCTACACTGTGAAATACATATGAAATCATAACTATTGGGAAGACTTAAAGATTTGCTTCACTTCCTACTTCATTGGCATGTGCCCAATTACAAGAAGATCATTCCATGATCAGCAGGAAGCTTTAGAAAAACTGTATGCCTGAATTATTTAACAGATTTTCACTCCAAGTTGTTTACAGTACCAAATATGTCAGATCACCCTATTCTTTTCAAATTAAGAAACAATAGTAAAAATACTTTACTTACTATTGATATGAGCAGTACAGAAAAACATTATCAATATTGTCTGCAAAGAAAATGGACTTTTCTTCATTACTCTGTTGTAAAGTACATAGTAAATTTTTCTTTAAAATATTATTTGTTGTATAATTTTTGTGTGATACGAGTCACACAAACCAGATTTTTTAAAAAAATCAAACTAATTAGTAATGAATAGGAAAACAGAGACCATCTCAAAAATATAAATCATTTCAGTCATATAAAGGTAAAAAAAATCAATAGAAATTAGTAATGAATGTTAATAGTTAAAAGAAAATGAGTATGTATTATATGGAATACAAGTGAGTTAGATTTCAGTAAGGCTCTCATAAAAATTATTATACTCAGTTCACCCTTTGGTGGCTTGTGGGTAGAGAAGTTGATCCTATGTTTACAGGATCAACTACAGCAATGAGCAAAGAACACCTAGCTCACCCCACACTTGGGCCTGAGAGGCTGGCATAGGCAGCAAATAGCATCTTCCTCTTGGACCATGGGGGCACAGGCCAGTGGCATCCTGGTCTGGTGCAATTGGCCCTTGGCCTTTGGTGACTGGGGTGGGCCTCTGTCTGTGGTAAGGGGCAGAGGAGCATCCATTCCTCCCTGCCCATGGGCCTGACTGTTCAACGCACCAGGGGTGGGGGTTGGAGGGGTGACTAACCCCATCTGGGTCACTCCCACTCCAATCAGTCCACCCAGGAGTAAGAGAAATATTAATAATCCAGCTGCAGACACAAGAGGCACAGAAAATGAATAAAGGCCATGGCCATACATATTTCCTGGGCAGAACCCAAAATTAGCACCAGAGACCCACCAGACACTGGGTTGTCACACCAATTTTAGTGCTGCCCCAGCACAGAATTACACCTACAACATCATCAGGGGACTGGAAGCCAGAACTCCAGTCTAGATATGCCTTTAGAGAGAGCAACACAACCTCCCCAGCCAGTCTTTTCCACAAGGTGTAAAAGAATACAAAATGGGGGAGTGACCCCTCAGTAGACCTGCAAATCAAAAGAATGGTGATGACCTGGACTAACCGTCTGTTCATACCTGTTCCCATGGAGGAACTTCTCTATGGACAATGGCTGTGAGCAAGGCTCTGCAAGATATAGACTTGAAACCTCATGTGATGAAAGAGCAAAATGAATCAGAACACAGAATAGAAGAGACAAACAGCAAGTAGCAAGCACTGATAGACTGCAACTGAGCTTGGACTGTCTGCTTGAGGTAAAGATAAGACTGGAAATCGAAGAAACATGGTCAGTTGTGTCCCAGAAACACATATACTCACCCAGGAAAAGAACATAGATACATACAATAAAAGACCAAAGGGCTAACATGGACCAACATACAGCAACAGAGGAGTTGTGGTAGCTGGGGGGAGATGGTCAGGGGCAGGGGAGGCATGCCCAAGGGGTTCAGCAACCATACAAATATGAATGATGTATGAAATCTAAAATAAACAAATAGAGCCGGGCACGGTTGCATGTGCTTGTAAGCGACAGTTTATGAAGTCACGGTGGGATCTTGGGATCGCGGTTCGCGTTCCGGGGCAACACAGTGAGAACTAGTTCCAAAAAAATATAGCTGGGCACGGTGGAACACGCCTGTAATCTTAGCTACCTGGGAAGCTGAGGCTAGGGATCGCTTGAGTCAGTCGGTGGTACCATGGGCAACATGAGGCCGCGGTTCCACAGGCAAAAATAACAAGACCTAGTCTCAAAACTAAATAAATAAATAAATACATAAACAAACATAGATAAATACTTAAAGCTGTGAAATAAAATGGATGCATAATTAATCTAGTACAAAGGAGTCAAATTATTCATAGGGGAAAGGAAAATCTCTTCCATAAGCACTATTGTAAACACCTGATTGTCATATGTAAAAGCAACTTGATGACTCTCCCACATCATACAAAAAAAATTAATTCAAAGTTTAATTCAAAAATACTAAGATCTGAAGCAAAAACAAACAAAAAAATGAAACATCTAACACTGTGTATTCCTCTCTAGAGCATCTTTTTTTGTTATTTGAGGTATGGTAGCATATGTTTGAAATGTGTGGTCCTATACATCTAAATCATAAACAATGTATTAAAACAAATAGTACATAAAAAAAATCTTGTGAATAACTCAAGAAAGAGAAAATTCAATTGTGGGGTCATCAAATGAGAAACGATGCTAAGAAAATATTGTTTCTTAGTGAGATAATATGGATTATTATATGCTTAATATCTATATACACATAATATCTATCATATACATATCTATAATATACATAATTATCTATAGTTATATGCATTATAGATAAAATGTCCTTAATGTGTTCCTAAAGTTATTACATAATGATGACTTGAGTAAATAGAACATATGCTATTATTTTAAGATAATAAAAATGAAAGGACTTGTCAAGCATAAAATTTGCTCACTGAATAACAAATGAAACTTTAGTACAAGTTGAAAAATCATTAATCATGGAATAAGAGCATATGCACAAAGCAAATGAAACAATATAGTTATGATTGGAACAAAAATTTCAAATCTTAATAGACACACACTCAAAAAAAAGAATACACGCCTCCATGCAGTTTTTGCAGAGATGAGGTCACTGAAATAAATATCACTTTGAGTATATATTGATTTGAACATGTCATAAATGATTTTATTAAAATGTAGTCAATAATAAAGGAATGGTTTTAACTAACAATATAACATAAAATTAGTTCCAACATATCTAAGCTTATTCACAAGGAGAGAGCCTTATAGAAAATTGTAAATATTTATAATCTATAAAATAGCTTTATGAACATAATGATATCTTGGCTGTATAGTCATACAAAGAAGGGAAGAGAATGTCATTATTTAATTTTAAAAATGGCATTTTTTTCAGTTATAGTTACTCAATGGCACACACATGAAATAATATTGGCCTTGGAACTCTACATGGTAATTTCAGAGAGCAATATATTCATAAAAGATAGTTGACCAGTACTTTTAAATAAAAATTCTATTGTAAGCATAAAATTTCCCTTATTATTCTAGCCAACCAGTTACAAATAAAAGGGAGGAATACTCTGCCGTCTAGGCAAAATCACCTGTTTTATATGACAGGCAAGTTTCACCATGATTCTCAAACAATTAATTTACATTTTTCCATCTTATGAATTTTTATATTCTTAGATATAAAATTTTATGGTTAGTATTACTAAAGCTATCAACAATGTCTACTGATTATTATATTTGGAATTTTTCAAGATATTAATTTATTTTCTTACTTCTTATTCAAAGACCATTTAAGAATATGTTAATTTTTGTTACTGGGAATTTATGGAGATGTGATTTTGGGTACCTGTATACAATTCAAACTGGTATTTCTATTAGAAATGTATGTAGAGTTAAACATATACTAATAAGACATTTAATGAAGATAATATAGTTAGGGAGGAAAGATAAGAAAGTATGAAATGCTCAAAATTGGAGAGATAAGATTAACAGAATGTTGAGTAGTAATTAAGGAAAGGCAAGACATACAAACAAGCAAACAAATCAAATAAAGGTCAATATAGCTGTCAGTTAAATAGAATAGAATCTATGCTGGATAAAAAGGTCACACAATGTCTTATAGGACATTGTTATTTAAAAAGTAAAACCTTACAATTTAAAACAAAATATCTTTTATTTGATATTGCCTTGTGTTGAAAATACTCAGGATACAATGATAGCTTCAGTATGCTGAGGAGCTGTGAGCAAAATGAAAATAAAAGCATAATTATAATATATATGAACTGAAACAAAAATAAGTGTTTGTGGGAGCTGACCTGTTCGGGGGACCCATGCGATGCAGT